>CM033721.1:6122175-6330600 GCA_019671005.1 Hibiscus mutabilis | reverse complement strand
AGTCCTCGAATTTGAATGTTGTGGTGATACTGTAAATGTGAGTATCTCGCTAGTTTACTTAGGCCAACAGAGGAACAAAAGCGAGTGTTTAGACAATGGGCAATTCCCATTTTAAGAATTTATCTTCTCGTGCACTTGTCGTTTAAGATCCTTGAAACGAAAGTTGACCCTAAACCTCTACCCCAAGGCATTCTCGTGACATTTGTGAATATGTCAACGAATGGTGTTCTTTTTACTTTACCGTAAGACACATGATGAGACCATACAGATTGGGTACGAAGATCAGAAAATCATCAAAGAAAGTGGTTGAAAACATGGATATGTCCAAATGAAAAACCAAAAAGAAGATAAATGGTAATCGAAAGGTCAAGCAATCCAGATCGAGTAAATATCGTAAGAGCTACAGAGAGGCAATTAACTCCGAGCGGAAGATCGCATCAATACCAAATATAGATCCGTGTTGATTCGAGGATACATTCATAGACTCGAATAAGAAGAAAGAGATTCAATGCTAAAAACCCAGAGTGAAAGTCTAAAAAAAAGAAAAAGAAAAAAAAGAAAGAATACAAATCTATGCTTCACACACATATCAAACAATACAAGAACGAGACTTCAACTATGAGCAAGAGACAAAGGAATCCACATTTCAAGTAAACATCAGTTTTGAAAATTAGTATAGAAGCTCGAATTGAAGCCAAGTCAAGACAAGTCGGCCAAGATCGCCAATTTTGAAAAAGGAAATGACCTCTAGGGAAAAAAACCCAAAAATGGGCAAATCTAGAGTGATCCTGAAAATGAAGAAAAGAGTAGTCTACCCGAGCTCACTGGCATCAATATCCAGCCAAAATACATTGATCCAAGGTACAAAAGAAGGAAGTGACCTCTAGGGTGAAAACCCAAAAATGGGCAAATCTAGAGCGATCCAAGAGAAAAAGTGAAAAAGAAAAAAGAGAAAAAAAAAAAGAAAGAATAACATTTCATCTTGGCGTACAATCACAAGAATTCCCGAAATGTATTCGTAGTCCTTCAAGAAATCTCGGTTCCGAGGAGTTTTGAAGGATCAAACATTCTTGAACAGAAAATGAACATCAAGATATAGCCGTAATGCAAGGCAAAGATATAATAAAAAGAAAAGAAATGAACTCTAGGGTGAAAACCCAAAAACGGGCAAATAGAGTGATCCAAAAAAAGAAAGAATAATGGGCATATCCAAGTTACACAAGTACAAAAATACTGTTTTTCACTTAACCATAAACCAAAGGCCTACATTACAAGCCCCAAAGACCATTCTGTCATCCATAAAAATCCAAGTTGAATGAGAATGTCTTCGATTTCATTCCGCCTATAAGGGTTAACTTTTCTTCAAGGAACGCCAAACTTCAAGTGCTTGATCGACACCCAAACGAGGGAAGGATGGGGCATGGTGAGATAATGAGATTAAGAGAGCCACCTTAAACGGGTAGAAACTAGGTAGGGTTGTTCCTCTCAAAAGCCTATTAGACCGTAAGAAACTATACATTGGCATATATCTCCACAATGGTCAAGATCTTCTAAATATGCGCTTCATTAGAGTTGGTCTCGCAACTTGAAACAGATGCGCTATGGTGTTTGATATTTCGGGGCAAACATGTTTTAAAAAGGTTTGACATTTTCTCCCAAAGTTATGATGTTTACCATTTGTTCCAAACAATGTTTTCAAAATGTCCAAGTTGTGATTTTTGAAATGACCATTATCTTTTCAAACAATCATTATTTTTTTTTGAAATATACACAAGTAAATTGCCTTTTACTTTACTTTAAAAATGAATGATGATGAGATTTAAAGCATAGGGACCGAGAGTTAGTTCCCATCAAAATGCTACGAGAAGATCAAGGAAGAGCTTAAGGGATGAAAGCATCTTGGCCCACCTCGTGACTAGAAATAGATCAAGACTCTATATGATAGGCCGAAAATTCAAAGCAAAGGGAGCCCGTGGTTGAATGGGGCAACGCCAAGCCAAGAAGATGACAAGGGTTCATATAAGAATAATATAAGAACCAGATGATCATTTATGATGGCGGGTGATAACTCTAAAGACAAGAAAGCCTTTCGCACAAAAAAAGTACCGACAAATGCTCCAATTTTAGTCGCACTAAAGGCTCGGTCGACCACTAAACAATTTCGAGAATTCAATGGGATGTGTCCTGGGGCAACACGATGAGTCAAGAAAGAAGGAGCAGGCCATCTACTACCTAAGCAGAAATTCAATGATTGCGAAACACGGTACCCGCCAAAGGCAGAGCCGTGTTGTGCTCTAGTTTGGGCTACCAAGCGGCTCGCATACAAGACATGTTGTACCATACTACCTGGTTGATATCCAAGCTAGACCCATTAAAGTTCCTAATGGAAGCGCCAAAGACTAACGGGAAGGATGGCCCGATGGCGATGCTCTTATCCGAATTCGACATCGTATATGTTAATCAAAAAGCCGTAAAGGGAGTGTCGAGCGGATTTCCTAGCTAGTCGTGGCTTCGGATGACTATGAGACATTGAACTTTAGTTTCCCGCATTTAAGACTTGATGTGCATTACAACCAAGAAGAGATTTCAAATGATAAGTCATGGAAACTTTACTTTGATTGAGCCTCCAACGCCCTCGGACATGGGATAGGGGCAATGCTAATTTCACCGAGGACGCCTATTATCCTTTCACCACCAGATTGGAATTCTTCTCACACAAACAATATAGATGAATACGGCTTGCATCATGGGACTAAACTCACCATCGAGAGAAAGGTTAAGGAACTTCGAGTGTTCGAGATTCGTCCCTAGTCATTTACCAATTGCGCGGGAGTGGGAAACCAGAGACCCGGTTGGTCAAATATCACGAATGGATCCAAGAGCTCATCAAAAAGTTTGAAAAGGTCAGCCTTCAATTACCTACCCCGAGAAGAAAATCGATGGCGATGCATTGGCAACCTTGGCATCCATGTTTAAAACAAACACCGGGCGTAAATGAAACCCATTGAGATGCAGACGTTTGAAAAGCCTCGCTCATTGTTGTAATGTACAGAAGAGATTGACGGAATCCATGGTACTATGATATCCTCGCAATATGTCAAGCTTCAAAAGTATCCGTAAGGGGCAAACGACAATGACAATGTAAAAGCGCTTTAAAAATGGCAACAAAATATGTCCTAGATGGGGAAATCCTATATAGGAAAAGTCATGATCAAACATTGCCGAGATGTGTGGATGCCCGGAGGCGAAGGAAATCTTAGCCAAGTACATGACGGGATCTGTGGAACGCACGCCAACGGGCTGTCTATAGCCCGGAAAATTATGAGGTACGGTTATTTCGGTTGACCATGGAGGGAGATTGCATCGATTACGCCAGAAATGTCACAAATGCCAAATTTACGCCGACAAGATTCATGCACCCCCATCACCTCTACACACCATGAATTCTCCGTGGCCTTTCGCAAAGATGGGGCATGGACGCCATCGGCGCGATCCATCCGAAAGCCTCCAATGGGCACCGCTTTCATTTTGGTCGCCATAGACTACTTCACTAAATGGGTAGAGGCAGCGTCTTACGCCAATATCACCAGACTACAGCTTGTAAGTTCTTAAAGAAGGAAATTATTTGTCGATACGGATTGCCGAGAGGATCATCACCGATAACGCCTAATCAACAACAAGATGATGAAGGACGTGTGCACTCAATTCAAGATAACACACCATAATTCCACAGCCTATCGTCCTAAAATGAATGGAGCAAAGGGAAGCAAAGAAACAAGAATATAAAGAAGATCATAGCAAAGACTACGGATACCTACAAGGATTGGCATGAGAAGTTGCCTTTTGCCCTTTTCGCCTATAGGACGTCCATTCGCACATCAACAGGGGCAACACCCTACTCCTTGGTGTATGGTACCGAGGCAAGATTCCCAATTGAGGTAGAGATTCCATCCTCCCGGTCTTAAACGGCAAAATTGAAGAAGCCGAATGGGTGCAGCGATTCGATTCGACCAGCTAAATCTCATTGACGAAAAAGACTAAAGGCCATTTGTCATGGTCGATGTACCAAAAGCGGATGGTGCAAAGCTTACAACAAAAAGGTGCGCCCAAGAGAATTCAAAGAAGGGATCTGTACTCAAGAGAATCCTCCCTATCCAAAAAGATTCTCGGGAAAATGGATTCCCAACCGGGGAAGGACCGTGACGTCGTAAAAAGGCCTTCTCGGGAGGAGCCCCGATCCTAACAGAAATGGACGGGGACGAGCTAAAAATCCCGTAAATTCTGATGCCGCCAAGAAATACTATCTCTAAAAAAATGGAGAGCTCAGGCGAAAACCCAAATCAAGCGTCTTGAAGCAAAGGAAGGACCCAAGTTGAAAACTCGTAAAGGGCGGCTTGGGTAAATTGAAAATTTGAATATCCGAGAGAAGGGTATCCCCATGAGCATCATGAAGAGGAAGCTTCAGTGCAAAAAAATTCTACACCAGCTTGATGTAATCATGTATCATTCATATCAAAGATAATGAGAGATCTTGTATTTAACTTATACGTGTCATACCTTTCTTTTAAGATATCCCAAACCCTTAATCATAATAAAACCGTGTTTTTGAGCATCCATTCCTGCCTTCTTGTCAATTTCAAATAAATAAGATAACATAGGCTTATAATGAAACAAGAGATTTTGAGCATTACTATGATTTGACCTTGGAAATGCAGTGATCAAAGAAGACGATGTTAACTCCGTCCTTAGTTCCCTACATAATGACTGCCGATAGAGAAGGCGGGAAGCTTCGCATAACCTGGTAGAATAACCAATGGCACATGTCATATCTATTCAGAAAGGCATACGAGATAACAAAAGAAATTTCCGGGTGAAAACCGTAAAGGGCACCCATCTCAAAAAAATCTAAAGTGAAAACCCGAAAGGCGCTTTTAAATTCCAAATCATGATTGGAAAAAGAGAAAGGTCGAGATGGTTGAACTTGGCAAAGAAGGGGGGTATCGATGCCCGTAAGAAAGGATAAAGTGAACATCAAGATCAAATAAGGACCAGGACAAGCCCACCAAGATATTAAATCTCATGCATCATGAATAGTCGACATCACTAGGATTAGGAGCATGTCAATTCATTCATTTGTCATAGCATTTCGTTTTTGTCTCGCATGTATCCGCAGATCCGAAGAGACATCGAGGGTCATCACGATGTGAATCCCAAATGAGGGGACAATGTTTTTACATAAAGGCACATGTTTTCAAGCTCGGAGAGAGGTTCTATATAGGAAGAACCTCATCTCCGAGGCTTCGTGTTGAAAGTTCTATATAGGAAGGACTGACAGCTCTAGGGTGAAGACTCGCAGTCAAAGTAATTCACCTATGACACAGGGTTATATAGGAAACCTGTTGTGTCAAAAGCAAAGAGTCTTATATAGGGAAGACTCCGAGCTTCATTGTCTTAGGGTGAAGGGTTCTGTGTCGAAAAGAACCTGCAGCAGCTCGAGACTTCGTGACGCCAAAAAGTTCTATATAGGAGGAACTTATGGCTCCAAGGTGAAGACTCATGAGCTTCTATATAGGAAGAACTCCCAGTCAAAGCAATTCACCTATGACACAGGGTTATATAGGAAACCTGTTGTGTCAAAAGCAAAGAGTCTTATATAGGAAAGACTCCGAGCTTCATTGTCTTAGGGTGAAGGGTTCTGTGTCGGAAAGAACCTGCAGCACTGAGACTTCAGACGTCAAGAGTTCTATATAGGAAGAACTTACATGCCTGAAGATTCAGCCAAGGAAGAACGGAGATGTCCAAAAGAATTCGTTTTTCCAAAGCTACAATGAGAGCGAAGGGTTCTCAGGTCGAAAAGAGCCTCAGTAGCTCCAAGGTCGGAAGGTGACGAAGCTCTATATAGGAAGAACTTACGAGCCCAAGATTCAGCCAAGGAAGAAGAACGGAGATGTCCAAAAGAATTTGTTTTTCCAAAGCTACAATGAGAGCGAAGGGTTCTGGGTCGAAAAGAGCCTGTAGCTCCAAGATCGGAAGGTGATGAAGTTCTATATAAGAAGAACTTACGAGCCTAAGGACTCAACCAAGGAAGAGCGGAGATGTCAAAAAAAAAATTCGCTTTTCCAAGGCTGCAAACCAAACAGGGAAGTCTGATAAAATGAGTGCTTATGAATCTTTGCTTTGTTTCTCATTCCATGAGAACAAGCAAAGAGGGGCAAATCAGAATCACTCATTTTCACTAATACATATTAGTATTGCATATATACTTACTATATTATATGTTTATTATTTGCATGAGTGTTACTAGTATATATAAGGTGTGGTGTGTGTGTATATTATAAGCTATGTATGTATACGTACTAATGGTGTATGTGTGTCGCGTATGTATCTATAGAGTACGAGCGTATTTGTTTAATGTGTGTAGATGTTATGTTAGTATGTTACATTAATATTTGCATGTGTATTCGTATGTTACACTTATATGGGTGTGCAAGTGTACGTATATATGTAACGTTGTATCATTATTATTATTATTATTATTATTATTATTATTATTGGACTAGTGTAAAATAAAATTTAAAATATAAAACCCAAATATTAATTAACAAATCAATCCAATTTATTACAAAAACCCAAAAATATATTACAAGGCCCATATTGGTCCGACCCAAAGATATTAAAAACCCTAAAAACTAAGTCCGATACCCTTTTTATCTTGCGTACCCGTCATTATTTGGACCGTTGGATCAAGTCTTGATCCAACGGTCCGTATCAGTCCAAGATAATCCACCGGGCGCGTGTGATGTCACTCTCTCCGCATCGCTCGAATGCTCACTCGCGCGCAACGCAACGCACGCGCGAGACCGCTTCATTACCCTCCGCCACGCACGTGTCGCCATCTCCAGCAAAGTACCACGCATTTCAAGGCTCGATCTAGGCCGCTCATCCCCATGTATCACAGCCGTTGGATCAGATCCGATCCAACGGCCGTGAGTAGATCCGCGAAGACACCACCACCATGACTTCCCATGCCGACACCACTCCGCCGCATCGCCAGCTCAACCACCGCGCCAGAGAACGTGCAAAAGCACCAAAAAGATGGATTGTCGCACCAAAAAAATCAGATCCGATATATATTTCAATGTAATAGACGCTAAAAAAAGAAAGGCGGCAGAAAAATCCAAAAATTGTTGTATTATCACCAAAAGTCTTCGAAATACAAAGAAAAGAACGCAAGTTCAAAGTGGTAAAAGAAAAACTTCTTGTCTTTCTTTCTTACTTACATGCATAAAAATGGAGAGTTTACGTAAAAAGAAAGAACCTTTCCTTTGCCTACGATAAGCTCGAGGAGTGAGCCACAAAAAAAGGGGGTTCTTCTTTGTCCTTTAGCTTCAAATACCATAGATCTAAGATTTTGGTGGTCTCAAAATAAAAGCGTGACGGTTTTTGTGAGGGTTTTGGGGTTCGGTCTTTCAAAGATGGAGTTTTTGTTCTCGAAGAGGGGGTCGAGGTTAGGTCTTAGAACCGATAGAGCGTAGAGGGTGGTGGTGGTTGAGTAGCCGGACCATCACCGCCTCGAGAACCATGGCGGGCCAAGGGTCGGGGCTTGGGTTTTTTCTCGTATATTTAGAGGAAACGAGAGCTTTTGCTCAAGAAAAAAAAAAAATGAAAGGAAAAATGAAAGTGGGGTCTGATTATCGGGTCTTATAGACCTAAAATAAAATAAAAATGGTCTAATTACATCATAAATCCTCCCTTGTCCCCTATATTTTCGTTTTGAGTTTTCCGCACGGGTTAATCATGATTCTCGTCCTTTTCTTTTCCATTTTATTTCGCTTTTGATCACTAAATTAGCCGAATTCAGATTTTAAATGGTAAAATTACCCCCTTAACCATCCCGCGTTTTTTGAATTTTTCATTTCGGTCCGCCTTTGGTCTAATTACGCCCAAATTTTCAAGTTTGATCATGATTGCATTTTCGTCCTTAAATTGCATATTATTATCCTTTAATTTCACACCGATGTTTATTTCTTTTCATTTCACCCTGCTTTTCATGTAAATATTTATTTCGTATTATAATCGTATGTTGATGTAGTCTTTTGCCCTATTATATATCCCTCATACGCACTCTCGTATTTTAAGTTTACATGTATATGTGTATGTTTAGTTTAGTTTAGTATCTTATTTATGTTAGATTAGTATTCTCATTATGTCAATACTTATTGCATTTAAATATTTTGCCATGTTTTATATTTTTGTCACTAAAGTTGCATATGATATATAAATTGTTAATGCGGTGCTCTTTTTTATCCGAGCGTAAACGGGGCGCGATGATCGCGCGTAGTGATAGTGGTTGGACGCTTACTCTTGGATAACGGGCCCTTAAAATTTATTCGCAATTAGGACCGAATTTTAAAATAATCGCTACTCTAATCCGGAAAATCCAATATTAATAAAGCGATAATTATTAAAGTACCAATTTTTGGGCGGTGTGGGGGTGCTAATCCTTCCCCATCCGTAACCGACTCCCGAACCCTGTCTTTTTTGAATCTCTGGTTTTATGGTGTCCGGTCTACCTAAGTGGCCGGTGGCGACTCCATTTTTCAAAAATAAGGTTTCTTTAAAACCCCCATGGAATAAATATTTTATATCCAAACACCTTTCAAAAATCCTTCGAAAACACCATCGTTTTTTTTATTTAGCGTGCCTTCGCTACACACACGTAACCAACCCCCGAACCCTTTTAAATCGAAACTCTACTTTTTTGGCGTCCGGCCTACCTTATTCAAGTGGCCGGTGGCAACTCCAAGTCGTCATTGTTTTCAAAAACGATTTTTCAAAAGAAATCCTTTTAAACCAAAATTTCAAAAAAAATTAGGATGCCCTCGTAGCCGACTCGAACCTATATTTTTAGGCTGCTACAACATGAATTTTAGGAATTAAGAATTAAATTAACTCGAATTTTTATTTTCATTAATAAATACGTTGCGAACCTTTAGGTACCAATTTTGGGCGTTGTGGGGTGCTAATCCTTCCCCATGCGTAACCAACTCCTGGACCCGAATTTTTCTCTAATTTTATTTTTCGAGTATCCGGTCTACCCTTTTGAAATGATCGGTGGCGACTCCAAATTTTTACGAAAAAAAGTTTTACAAAATTTCCCTTTTAAATTAATTATTTTATAAAAATCAGAAACCCTTTTTCGTTAGTCGCTACAGCATGGTAATCTTAAGTTTTAACTCTATAATCTTTACTCTAGACTCTATATTTTAACACTAAACCTTAAATCTTTGGGTAAAATTTGGATACACATGTTATATAAAACTAATTTTACACAATCTGTACATTTACACTACAAAACTCAAATCTTAAATTCTTAACTCTAACTCTAAAAATCTAACCTTAAACTCTATGTCCTAAATTCTAAACACTAATCTTAAATTCTAAACCTTACAACGTAAACTCCTAAACTAAAACTCTAACCCTTAAAACTAAAAAAGACTTATAAACTTTAGCTTATACGGTATCAAAGTTTTTTTTTTCCAAATTTTAAACTCTACAAACTAAATTCTTGAACCATAAACTAATATCGTGACCCTTAAAATAAAAAGAACCGTATAATTTAAAGGCTATACAACATGTGTATTAAAGAATTTTCAATATATCTGTTACTTTAATTAATGATCTTTAAACCGGAGCTACAGGTGGATTCAAAAATCAAACCCACATTTGTAGAGGAAGGTAAACTGTCAACTTTTGATTCTTCAGTTAGTTAATGAACATAAATCTTTCTGTCCTAAGTATGCGCTCCTATACACTAAAAAATATTTAAAAATTAAATTCTAAACTCTAACCTTAATTTTCACATTTTAGACTCCTCTAAAAAATTCACTTTATCCCTACTTTCATAAACGTTCACTATAAACCTTAATTTAAACGCTAAACTCTACCCTTTAAACCCTCTATTTTAAAGTGGGGTTATAGTCTTATAGATCTGGTTTTGATCTCTTGAATGATCAATAACTGAAGGAAACTTTGTTAATCAAAGACAAATCATAGTTTGCTGCATATCCTCAAGGTGAAACCGTAACCGGTGCCGGCTGTTGTTGAAGATGATTGGGACTCTGATAACTTTCCTGAGGCCGATGCTGTTGTTTAAGATGATAAGAACTCTGATCACTTTTTGAGGCTGATGCTGTTGTTGAAGATGATCGGAACTTTGATAACTTCCCTGAGGTCGATGCTGTTGTTTAAGATGATCTGAACTATAACTTCTCCGAGGCTGTTGCTGTTGTTGTCGATGATCAGAACTCTAATAACTTTCCTGAGGAGCCTGATGCTGTTGTTGAACGGAACTGTGATAACTTTCTTGAGTCCTATGCTTTTGCTGAAGATGATTGGAACTCTGATTACTTTCCTTAGGTAGATGCTTTTGTTAAGATTATCCGAACTCTGATAACTTTCTTGAGACTGATGCTGTTGTTGAAGATAATCAGAACTCTGATAACTTTCCCGAGGTTGATGCTGCCGACTCTTTCCGCTGTTGTTGCTGCTCGATCGTCTCCAACCCGGTTCCTTTGAAGAGCATCCTTTAAGGGTGACCCTTGAGAAGATAGACTCTTCTTTTTACTTTTACAGGGAACTCAACTCTCTTGTTTCTGTCAGAAACTTGTTGGTCTGGTTTGGGGTCTTAGTTTCTTTGATGTCTATTGAACTTGAAATAGAAAGATGATTAAATATTTCTAAACCATGTGGATATCTATGTCACATGAACTTGGTGGTGTAGTTTGGAATTAAGCGATATGATTGTACAAAAATGAAAACAATTCTGATTACTTTTCCAAGGAGGCCGAGGCTGCCGGCTCTTATCGGTGCCGGTTGTTTGTCCCTTGCTGTAATATTCATCCTGGTTCCATTCCATTGAAGGTAACCTTTGTGAAGACAGACTCATCTTTTTACATTTACTGAGAAGTCATCTCCCTTGTGGCCTTATGGTAATAAAGATCTTCCAAATAACTTAACAAGCTTATTATACATATAAATTAACACACATACATATAACACTTCACCTGTACAATTTTCTTTTTCTCTTTTCACCTTGCATCTGAAGACAATTTAAGTGTTCTATCACCCACAACAAGATGGAGACTTTGTTTTAACTTTAGCTCTCCTTACACGAATATTTTTGTCCGATGCTTCAATTGAATGATCATCATCTTCATGATACGGTGGAAGACAAGTATTCGGATTCGGTTCTTGTTTCGAAGGGGCATCAACCCGATGTGTTGGAGAATGGGAACTCTGATAACCACTAGGATGAACATCTTTTGAATGGGAACTCTGATCCGGGGCAACTCTGTTAATAAAAGACGAATCATCTTTTGCTGCAAATCCTTTTAAAGGTGTAACCGTAACCGGTGCCGACTGTGGTCGAAAATGATCGGGGCTTTGATAACTTTTCGGGGCCATGTGGTTGTTGAAGATAATCCGAGCTCGGATAACTTTCCTTAGGTTGATGCCTTTGTTGAAGATGATCAGAACTCTGATAACTTTCTTGAGGCGTATGCTGTTGCTGAAGTTGATCGGAACCCTGAAAACATTTTTCAGGCTGATGTTGTTGTTGAAGATGATCGGAACTCCGATAACTTTCTCGAGACGGATGCTGTTGTTGGACGGAACTCTGATAACTTTCTTGAGGCCTATGCTCTTGTTGAAGGTGGTCGGAACTCTGATAACGGTCTTTAGGTCGATGTTTTTGTTGAAGATTATCCGAACTCTGATAACATTCTTGAGAGTGATGTTGTTGTTGGAGATGATCAGAACTCTGATAACTTTGCTTAGGTTGATGCTTTTGTTGAAGATTATCGGAACTCTGATAACTTTCTCGAGATTGATGTTGTTGTTGGAGATTATCAGAACTCTGATAACTTTCCTTAGGTCGATGCTTTTGTTGAAGATGATCAGAACTCTGATAACTTTCTGAAGACTGACGTTGTTGTTGATGATGGTCGGAACTCTGATAACTTTCCTTAGGTTGAGGCTTTTGTTGAAGATTAGCATAACTCTGATAACTTTCCTTAGGCCGATGCTTTTGTTGAAGATGATCAGGACTCTGATAACTTTCCCGAAACTGATGCTGTTGTTGAAGACGGTCGGAACTCTGATAAGTTTCCTTAAGTCGATGCTGTTGTTGAAGACGATTAGGACTCTGATAACTTTCCTTAGGTCGATGCTTTTGTTGAAGATGATCAGGACTCTGATAACTTTCCCGAGACTGATGCTGTTGTTGAAGATGTTCGGAACTCTGATAACTTTCCTTAGGTCGATGCTTTTGTTGAAGACGATCAGGACTCTGATAACTTTCTCGAGACTGATGTTGTCGATGCTTTTGTTGAAGATTAGCAGAACTCTGATAACTTTCTTCAGAATGATGCTGTTGTTGAAGATGATTGGAGCTCTGATTACTTTCTCGACAAGGCCGATGCTGCCGGCTCTTGTTGGCGTTGTCGCTGCTCGTCCGTCCGTCGCTGTAATATCCAACTTGGTTCCTTTGATGAGCATCCATTAAGGGTGACCCTTGAGAAGATAGACCCTTCTTACTTTTACAGGGAACTCAACTCTCTTGTTTCTGTCGGAAACTTGTTGGTCTGGTTTTGTGTCTTAGTTTCTTTGCTATTTAATTGAACTTGAAACCAGAATCTTAAACTGAAAAGTGATTATTGCTTCTATAATGGATCAAGAATAAAGTGATCAGATTATAAAAGTAGAAGAATAAAAAATCCACTAGCTTGTATTTGACACTTCCTCCAGTGACAGCTGTGGCATTTTGGATAATCTATCTTACTCGAACTTTTCATTTTTCTTGAAATTATCGTATAGAATGCATGCTCAGATGTGAGTATCAAATACGAGAATAAAATATTATCCGTCAAGGACTCTTCAAATGTATGAAAATTTATGAAAACCTCTTGATATTGCTGAACCATGCGGAGATCTACCGACTTCTCAGACTATTGTTGCAGCTTCGAAGAGAGACCTTACAGAGTTATTAGATCTCGGATCCCTCCGAAATTTAACATCGGCGGAGCCTCCGACGATAATTGTGTGTATACAGATATCGGTCCGACATCCTTTGTGATGAATCTGGTAAGATCCTGATTACTTTTTCTCTTTAGCCTATTCAGACTTAATGTTGTTTATGCGCCTATGAGTGTGCAGATGGAGATCATGTAAAAGAAATTGCAGGTTGTAAATAAATTAGATCACTCTTTAGAATTTAAGCTTATTATGTCACACTCTAAAAATAATAATAATAAGCATAAAAAAAGAAGAAAAGAAAAGCATAAAAAAAGAAAAGAAGAAGAGCCTTACAGAGTTATCAGATCTCGGACCCCTCTCAAATTTAACATCGGCGGAGCCTCCAACGATAATTGTGCCTATATAGGTCTCGGTCCGGCATCCTTTGTGATGAATCTGGTAAGATCCTGATTACTTTTTCTCTTTAGCCTATTCAGACTTAATGTTGTTTATGTGCCTATGAGTGTGCAGATGGAGATCATGTAAAAGAAATTGCAGGTTGTAAATAAATTAGACCACTCTTTAGAATTTAAGCTTATTATATCACACTTTGAAAATAATAATAATAATAAGCATAAAAAAAGAAGAAGAAAAAAAGAATAAAAAAAAGAATAAAAGAAAAGAAGAAGAGCCTTACAGAGTTATTAGATCTCGGACCCTTCCAAAATTTAACATCGGCGGAGCCTCCAACGATAATTGTGTCTATACAGGTATCGGTCCGACATCCTTTGTGATGAATCTGGTAAGATCCTGATTACTTTTTCTCTTTAGCCTATTCAAACTTAATGTTGTTTATGCGCCTATGAGTGTGCAGATGGAGATCATGTAAAAGAAATTGCAGGTTGTAAATAAATTAGATCACTCTTTAGAATTTAAGCTTATTATGTCACACTCTGAAAATAATAATAATAATAATAATAATAAGCATAAAAAAAGAAGAAAAGAAAAGCATAAAAAAAGAAGAAAACAAAAGAAGAAGATGTGTTGTTGAAAGGTTTTGAACCCTTGAACCATCACTAGGTGAGCTCAAGGCTTAATCATTTGGGATAAGGATCTTTGTCAGTTTCCTTATGTACCAACCTGCTTTTAAATTATATTAAGTAGTCTGAATCAATATTAAATATGGCCAACCAGATCCACCTACCATAATTATTACCATATTGGGATAAGGATCTTCGCATTCCACCGGCCGGCGACCAAATCTGCACCACCGCCCATTCGTGGCGTGCACCGCCACCTTTGCCGAAACCTTCATCGCACCCCGTTCTCGATACTGGTTGCCACTCGCGGAGTTACGACCTCGTTTGCCGTGGTGAACGAGTTAAAGATTCGACGGAAATCCCCTTGTCGTCATCGTTTTCTGCGTTTTCCGTCACCGTCTGATGTCGTGCTTTAAATTCAAGGCCATCACCGTACTCAGCAAATTAGGGCGATCAAACCCAACCGGCCGATCGGCTGACGAACACCGGCAAGGGCGTCATCGGAGCTTCGTCAACTCCGGCCGACTCGATTTTATTTTTGGTAAGATCCGATTAAATTCTGGCTTATTTTGTCGAGATCTAGGTTTAGCCGAATTGTGTATCTGATGAGCTATATTTTTCGGCAGAGCGGCGACCATTGGAGTCACCAGCGATGATTTTGGTGCACCGCCGGCGAGTCACCAAAGTTTGGGTAAGTGGGCCTGAACTGGTCTTAGCCCAAACCTGTGTTCGACCTGAGTTTAAACCCAAGCCCAGTCGGTTGATCCGGTCCGCCCAACATGTACCCGACCCGACCCGTTTGCCTGCTAACCGAGTCAACTCAGTGAGTCAATCTGACCGAATCAACTCAGTGATTCAACCTGCCCGAGTCAACTCAGTGAGTCAACTCATCTGAGTCAAACTGTTGACGTCAGCGTTGATCGATGACGTCGACGCTGCTTTGACCAAAAAGTCAAATTTTCTGAAAACCATTATTTTATGTTTTTTAACGTCTTGAGTCCGTTTTTTAAGCCCGTTTTGTGAAATTTTGACCCTAAATCCTTCAAATTTGACCACCTTGAATTCGAACATGCTTATGTGCTTAATTACTCATTACTAATGCAAATGTGTTATAGACTGATTAAGAACTTTGTGTAATTGAAGGAAATCGCGGCTCTTTGTATCTGAGCTTAGAGAGGACATCGAATTCGGAATTCGAGATTGATCAAATAGAGTACCTTAGATCGACAATGTAACACTGAATCAAGGTAATACTTTACTACCTCTTGCATGTTCTATGAAACATAATGATATCTGGTTAATTCATGTGCGATTTTAATTAAGCGTACGGTTAGCTCTGCTAAGTCAAATCATTTGCGAAATATAAGAAGGGTAATCCGAACAAGATTGAATAATCGAATAAAAAGTTTGATAGTCGAGAGGATTTCTGAGTTCTGTGATTAATTAATAATCATTAAATAACCAATTCTGACTTTATGTTAACAAAATTGATGTCTTGAATAATTTGACACTAAATGACAAAATTGCCCTTGAGATGTTCGAATGACAATTATACCCTCAACTAAGGGAATGATCTGGAATCCTCACTTTATGTGATAAAACAATTGCGTAGCCTGAAATCCTTAAATTGTTGGGAAAGATCTCGGTATCATGATGCTAGTGAGTGAGAAAATTAAAATACTTGAATTTATCTGGAATATTGGATAAAACTTTGAAGATAAAGTTTCTAGAAGTACTTCAGAATTTTTGAGTTGATCTAAAAGATAGACTGAATTGATATAGATGATTGTAATTATTGAAATATTTTCAAGCACCGAATTCAATAAATTAATCGAATGACAGTTATGCTCTCTGGTTCTGAATTGAATAAATTGTTTGGAAGGACCAGAATGACTAAAATGACCTAAATGATCGAAATATATTCGAGTGGCAAAACTTCTAAAACGGTTAAGCTAATCTTGACTTCTGGAACAATTAAATTACCGACATGAATCGACAGAAGAGGATACCGTTGAGAAATATTAACCCAGATAAAAATCTTGAAAATTTTATTATTTGTAAGGGTCGAGAAACATAACCTAGATATGATGGTTATCTCATATGCTGCTTTGTATTTGTATATTAAAATGCAAGGACATGTTAAACTAAACGGTGAAAGACCAATAATGATTACGAGGGTGAACAGTTTAACTATATAAGGCTACCAGAACTAAAGAATGAACATATGTAAGGCGTTTTTGTCTGGAAACTGCAAAGCGCAACAATATTGTCATATGGCAGAAGCGATCGGTTTGGAAGTCTGATTATCCGATTAAAAGCCACAAATTTCTGCGAGTTTTAAATGTTACCCTTTTTGGGTTGTTTTTGCTAAATTGCCCCTGGGAGTCAAATTGCCTTGAGCAAATTGTCTGGTACTCTTCGAGTATATTTAAAAATCCTGAATAAATCTGTTATACTTGAAATCTCGCGTAATCATGGAATATCGAAATTTTTGAATGACCATGAGGTACAAAACCCTGTGCACCTAAATGAAGACGATGATTATCGGACTCTTCGAATAAGTTCCTAAATTCTAAATTCAATATAACATGGACTAAAGTTCAGTATGTTCTATCTGTATTTATCAAGATTCTCTAAGTGATAAATTGAACCATCTGGTGTATTCTTTGCACATGTATATTCTCTGCCTATTTTGAAACTAATACTCTCTCTCTCTGATCTGATCCATGAATCCTATTTGTCAAAAATAAAATAATAATAATAACAATAAATAAATATACCACTATGTCTGACATGAAAAATATGCTCTCTGATTTCTGATACTTTGGAAATATATGTATGATTATTGTTTTCTTATTCCGTCTGTCTACTAAACTATCTGATTTGGGGTATTTATGGGATATGATTGAAGATCTGTAGGCTCAGCGCTGGTAAGTCCTTCTGGACCTAAGGCATCCCCTTAGGTAAGCTCCTAGGCTCAATGGGCCTAGGGTAAGTCTTTCTGTAAGCTCCTACGCCCTATGGGCCTAGGGTAAGTCTTTCTGGTTACTGTTCTGGGATACTACATATCGGTGTATGATTAGAGGGTAGTCAGGTAATTAGAATAAAACTTTCCTCTCCCTTTTATAATTCTACCCTACTGAATGAATTTACTAAAGTCTGAAAACTCTTTGTATGCTCCCGATCTACGATTAATGAAACACGCTAATTTTTCACTGTTCAACTTTCGAAATCTGTATCTCATCTGATTTTCGGATTTTAGGCATCTACATGGTACTCAGGTGATCGGTTAAAGAACAATCCTATTACCTAAGTATAGCGATGTTACGAATATCAATATCTTGAATGAAACCTGTTGTTGATTGGATCATCATGTTAGTTTTGCTTTGCCATTTACTTGCTTGTTGCATATAGCATCATTTGGTAGTTTTGTATTACTAAGCTTTCCCAAGCTCACTTTGTTTAACCATTTTAGGTCAAAGAAATTCGATCAAAGATATATGACCGATATCAGTTTGGGAGTTCCCTTGGCGTTGCACGTGGAGTACGGTACCGTGTATTAGTGGGCATGTACGTCACGATTCATTTTATGATTGAATCTATATTTTGTTTTCTGGATTTCAGTTTTGTGTAAACGAAATTTTAATATAGTTTTAACATAAAATTTATTTTGCACTTTAAAATTTATTTCTAGAAATTTAATATGATTGAGTCTGTGGGTTGCTCCGGTGACCCGAATGTGACCTCCTAGACTAGGCAAATCGCATAGGCGGGTTTAGGGGGTTACATATTATAAACTTTAAACGATAAATGTGTTACGTATTACGCTTTACTTCACTTGGACTTAGGGACATAAGAATACAAACTTTTATACTTGGTAAAATTATAAGCAAGGACAAAGTCAGAATTTAAAGTTAGGGATAAACTATAAATTTTTGAAAGTGGGGGACATTCATAGAAAAGACTAATTTTTTTAAAAAAAATTAAATAGGGGAAAAAAGTGAAAAATAATTCTCCATATAGTTCCGTCTCTGATTATACGGGAGTTTGCTCAGAAAGTGCTTAGATCATACTAAAAATATGAGAAATTAAAATTTTAAGAGGTGCGATTGCCACCTGACACCTCTCTGTCTATCCCTCTCGGACTAATGTTTTTCATCCAAAGTCCTATCACATGACGGAACACTGGCTACATGTCTTTAAATTTGCATCAGTCTTTTTGTCCGACGCTTCAATCGAATCATCTGCTTTACTTTCATGGATATCCGAGGCAACTTTGTTAGGTACTATCAAAGCCTGCTGTTGTTGGGGATGATCGGAGCTCTTGTAGCTTACCTGTTGAGGTTGCTGCTGCTGCTGGTTCTTGTCGGGGGTCTGCGTCACTGCTCGTTCGTTCAATTCCGTGATCGACTTCGGCCTGGTTATGTGGATGAGCACCCATGAAAGGTAACCCTTGAGAAAAATGACCTGTCTTTCTTTCAGGAACTTTGGTTTGGTGTCTTAGTTTCTTTGATATTTATGGAACATGAAATCTGGATTTTACAGTGAAAGATGATGCAATAGTTTAGCGTCATGGCTTCAAGAATAAAGTGACGTGATTGTACTAAAATGGAAGCACAGAAACACATACCAGCTTATGTTTGACACTTGATTCATGCAACGGTGGTTGCATTTGTTCGGACCTATCTTGCGAACTTTTTTTGTTTCGAACAAAATGTTCGTGCTTGATATATATTCAGAGATAAATACGAAGATATATTCTTTCAAAGACGAAAATTTCGAATAAAGTTGAAGCTGTTCTGTTGAGCATACTATGGTTGTTTATGCTTATTTGATCTCATCATGTATATCATGACTGAAGATATTACGAATATTTGATGAGTTATTATTCTATGCACTGATAGTGAGAAAAAATATTATACAAGTATGTCTAATTTTATTTTAAAAATTAAAATTTTAAACTCTAAACCCTAAATTCAAACAATTATAATATACACCCCTACACCAAGGATTTAAATAGCGGTTCGCAACTGTTATAGCAGCTATTATCAGGGACGAACAAAGGATTTTATGTTAGAGAGTAAACTTATAAAATTTTAGAGGGCAAACTTATAAAATTTTAGGGGGACGAAAATAAAGTAATCATATACGGATTTTAAATTTTCAGGAGGAGCAACCGTTCCGGCGATCCCCCAACTCCCTCGGTCCATCCTGATTGCTACATAGTGCTTTTGACACAGTTTGAAACTGCGATACTCACAACTATTATGTTTGCAATAGTATCTGTTCTTTGAAAAATTCACGACCACAATACCTATAATGACTACAATAGTATCCGTTATATCCGCAACTGGAATAAACGCAACACGACTAAAAACATGACCACAATACTGTTTAGAAATTTAGAAATGTCGAGTGACAATACTGTTTTAAGATTTAATTTATTTTTTAAAGGTATAAGGGCTTAATTGGATAAAAAAATATTTTAGGACTTAATTAATATTTTAAAAATTAAGGGCTTATGATACCTTTATGCCATTATTTTTATATGATATTTTAGTAGGAAGATATGATCTCAAATAATTCTTTAAACATACAGACGCTTATAAACGTGAACATGAATTCTCTTCGGCTATTGGTAATCAAAAACAAGAAATTTCAAACAAATTAATAGTTAAAATCTATTAAAAAAATTAATACTTAAGATGGAATTTCTGCCCAAATTAGACCAAACATAACATGCAAATGTAGAAACATGCAGAAACGCAGAAAATATCATGCAACTTGCAAAAACATAGAGATAATATTAGACGGCAACAGAAAATATCCGCGACGACGATTAAAAATAGACTTAAATGAATAATAAGTGTTTAAATTATACATCTTTGAACTTTAAGTGTTTAAAGTATTTTTTTAAAAAATAAATGCTTAAAGTTTACATCGTTACAATTTTAGGTGTCTGATAGTTAATTACAATTAAAAAAATCATTAACCAATCAAAGAATGACACGTAGCATATTTATTTTATTTATTTTTTAAAAGATAAACAAATTTGTTACACAAAAATTTTAAATTTTCAGAATCACGAAATTCTTCAATTTTATAAAACATTTCCTAAATCCTTAAAATTTCTCAAATTCTTGTCGCCTTTGAACATACCCCTTCGGTCGTCGGACATAGTCGGTCATTTCTTTTAATACGGTATTTCTGGAAACAACAAACGACATGCTAACCAAACATCAAACGGGAAATTAACGTTCGGTTGACACGTATTAAGCAATAATTTAAGGGTTTGAGTTTAAAAATTTTTAAAATTTAAGAACTGTTTTGTAAAAATTAAGAATTTCAAAATTTTTAAAAATATTAGAAAATTAGTTTTTTTTTACAAAAATTATTGCCAAGTATTAAGCATTGGTTGACGGATTTTTTAACTCAATAAAATTATGCCAAATAATTTAATTTTTTACTTTTAAAGTACAAAAACTAAATCTTTAAATTACATTCAACTAACATGCTTTTACCTCTAAATTAATATAAACAGTAATGAATTTCCGGGTCAACATTAACCCAATCCGATCCAAGCTTAATCCGAATTAGTTGCAAGGCATTTCATATATCAAAAGTGCTAATGAATTTTCCTTATTGCCTTCTCCCTGAAATACATGTATGATCGGTTTTTTCACCCAGAATGAATCATCTGTTTTCAGAAGATAAACATTAACAGAAACTACACTGCTGTCTGCTATTGCCAACTCAATCCCCTCTCTACCATTTCTGAGAGAATTTTGAGTTGTTTTGAATTAGTATTCCATAGTATACAAAAGTGATCTTACTCTTTCTTAGGGTACAAGAAACATCATTGGCCGTCGGTTTATCGGATTTGCCACTCCTTCAGAATTCCCCCCTCTTTCTCTGTTATAGATTGAACAGAGGATGGCAAAAGCTTCCCACTTAATCATCTCGCAAATGCTTTCAAATACACTTTTAAAAGTACAAATTGATTTGGCTACAAAGATGTACGTGTCAGAAAATCGTTAACCGCTAGACTAGCATCGCCATGGGCCACAGCATCTTCAGGGTCGGGCATGAAGAGACTTGAAGATGAAGCCTACACATTAGGAACAGTGTCCAGTCAGAGCAGGTATAAGTATAACCAAACTTTCCTGTGTCCCGAAAAAAGGAGATAGGGTAAAGGGCGAATGATCAGAGACGTAAGAAAATGCACAAGCGACGCAAAAGGCAGACGCCCAAAGTTAAAGTTAGAAACCAAGTCATTGGTCTTCCTCGTGAAGAAATTCACCCATGACATAAAGTGAATGATTCTTACAGGAGCAGAGTTTTGATATCATTCTTAAATTAACTACCTTTATTTAAAGCTCGGATCATCAGGCAAAGTAAACAACCTGAGGTTCTAATATGATCGGACATGTTCGTTATCTAGATGAGATTAACGTTACCTTAGAATCAAGTTGCATCTCTCCATTACTATCTGCAACAAGGCATGCGCCATGTGCCTTTAACCACTCAACACAGTCCTCCAATCCATCCGAATCCTTCTCATCGCTTCCTTCATTTGTAGGCATACCGCTGCTGAATCCCAGCACCTGAGCAATGTACGAAACAGGTACCTGAGGACGATAAGATCGAGACATAGCACTTACAGCCTTATACCGCATTTTCTCAACGTAAAGATCTGCAAAAAGAACAAATGGAAGAAAAACCTTAGCATTCCTTTGATATTATGTAATCAGTTCTAACATTGAGATAACCAAAGAACACACTTTACCCATAAGGCAGGCGTTCAAGTTAGGTGCCGTTTTGTATAATCTAAAGAACATGACATAATTTCCTGAGGTCACTGCTGCACGAATTGCAAGTGCATGCTGAACAGCTTGATCCTTCTTTGCTTCATCAGATAACCTAGAAATCGAAAATGATAGGACCTTTTGTGTCAATACCCATAGCATGAAGAATAAAGCGAAAAATCATGTATCAATAAGCAACAAAACTAACCGTGCCATTGATGATAAGAGATCTCTGTTGTTGTTTGAGTGCATGATAACACAAAGTAGATTATAAGCAGCAAACTCCATATGGCAACCCTCGATTCCCTCAGCATAGAGGATTTTCAGCTGTGATTGGCACTGTACCCATGGGAGGGAAAATAAATAGAATTAAATATGATTAAAAATGTAAGATAGTATAAAATATCTTTTTTGCATCAAACATTTGGTTGCCAAATCTTTCAAGATGGTGAATGCTAAGCACCAGCTAACTTAAATTGGCATTACATCCAAAACAGGTGCCCAAATAGAGGCGCAAAAGAAAGAAATTATGCAAATCCTTAGGCAAACAGTTCACAACTTTCTGAAAGTAATGATAAACTTATAGTGAACTTTTACTCTAACCTTTCAACCGAAACACATTTTTTTTATGTAAAGCCAGAGTCTAAGATATAGCTAAAGTGATATCAACTATATTATTAAGCATTACTTGACAACTAACGCTGTCACCAAAAGAAATAAAACTAACATCCTAATGATTCATACAATAGCCATACACCCTAATCACCAGTGTCCATATATGTGTTTTAGGCTAAAATACTTTTTTTTAAAAAAACTTATACTTTTCCAAGCTCTCTAGATAAACAGATTTAATAACACCTTAAAATTTTATTTTTGTCCAATTAAACCCTCAAAAGTACAATTTTTATCTACTAAAGCCCTTACAATATTATGTTTGTATAGTTAAGTGTGAGTTATCCGAGAGAAATTTTAGTGTTTGTAAATAATGTAGTAATTATCCTACTTAAAGTTTATCTCCCTAATAGATTAGATTTTATCCTTAGTAGGACTCCTTATTGTAGTTAGAGTCTATCAACTTAGTAGATTAGAACTAGAAGTTACCTTAAGAAGGTCTTCTTAATGTACTAAAAGACCTAGAGCCTATATAAGTGTGTATCGAGAGATGTAAATTTTTTTTATTGAGCAATAGCAGAAAAATTCTGCATTCTTTTCTGCATTCTGTTTTTTCCTTTTAAGCAGAAACTTCAATTCTGTTTTTCTGCATTCATCAACATTAAGCCCCTAGGTGTGACAGCTTTCTTGATTTCTTTCTTTTCTCTTTTTTGACCATGCAAAAACGGGCTTACTTAAAACAAAACTAATACTAAAGGGCTTAATTGAGTACAATGGAAGGATTAGGGCTCTTTTTAGCACTTTCGCTGTTTGTTTATCTGCATTTTTGCAAAACCACAAATATGTTAGTTTAGCTTGGCAAACAAAGCTAAGTGCTAGTTTGGGGGCAAGCGTTCAGCCACATCTGATACACAGGCTGAAAACAAAACAATTATGCAAAGACAGAACTTAGTCCCATTAACGAACCATCTGTTATTTGTTAAACATTTTAATAAAAGCAGGTGAACAAAGCAATTCCAAACAAGAAATTATAACAAACTGCATTGAAGTGCGAACCTGATTATACTCAGGCAGATCCCCAACTTCCAATGCGAATCGAGCATGAGTTTCATAAACCTGATTACCAGTGAAATTAAGCTTGAAAATCAGCATGATATCCAGGAAATCAGTTTTGAAAAAGAAACCCCAACCAATATCAACATAATCATATCTTATTTTCCCCGAGACAGGGTTGTGCATCAGATATACCTTTACTGTTAGCTGGTTACGAATTCTTTGGACAGTTAAGTCCTGGCGAATTGACTTCAACTGATCACACTTATAAAGGTAGTTCTTCTGGGAATTTTGAACCATAAGCAGAGCTTTTTCCAGAACTTCTTCTGGTCTTACCTGTAAATCAACAAGGATGCTCAAAAATATGCAAATATGACATCATTCTTTTTAAATATTTCAAAAGATGGAATGCAAAGATTAAAACAATGAAATGAAATGTTGATGATTACAGTGGAGGGATCTGGAGCAGAAGTAAGACGCAAATAACGTTTCTCTATTTCCTGGCATGTCCCTTTCACAGTTAGTGAATCCCAGTCAATGTCTTCAACAGCCCTGCTGCCACCATCTTCAAAACTTTTGCTAAGCACCAAAGCAGTAGTCCTTCTAGCATATAGATTTCCAGTGCCAGCATTTTTGGCCTTAAAGTTATTACTTTCTGCTCGATTTCCTTGCACCTTCTCAAAACGCTTGGAACGGTTTTCACGCCTCTTTCTCTCCTCTGGAGTATCAGCAAGCGCAATAGCACCAGAATAATATGCTGTTAAACTTTGCTCCTTGTCACTGTCACTAGATGCATCGCCATTATCAGCAGCAGTTGCATCAGCAAGTCTCTGTCTCTTAACTTGTCTCTGGAAAGTTTTACTAGCAGATTTCAGCTCCATCTGTGGAAACCTAATCTTTTTCATAAAATCAGACTTCCCCTCAGAATTTGCTCCTGTAGGCTGCACAATAATTTATTCAATAAAGAAAGCATGTTAAATTATTTGTAGCACAAGTGCAATGCCCTAAGAACCAATGATATCACTGAACCCCTATGGCAAAAAGAATGCATCAACCCTTGCATAGAATTGAAAACAAAGAACAAATTCAATGGAATTAAATACTACCTTTCTGTCCTTTTCATCGAGATGAACTTTGCTACTATATTTTCCAGCATAATTGTTGAGAGAACCCAATTTGTCCACTGACTTCTCCTCCGCTAAAGGCTCCCACCTGCTCTTAGACCGTTTAGTTGGACTCTTCTTGTACTTCGAAAATAAAGAAACAGGGGTTGAATTTTGTGAACTGCAGTGAGAAGATATAAAGCGAAAGGAAGAGGCGTGAGAATTGAGTCATAACAAATTAATGACCAAAACCAAAATAAATGCCATATAATTCGAGATAAAAGCAAGCCACAATCAAGCACAGATAGGGAACTAGAATAAATACTTCTTATCAGCCATATCTGTATTTGGTATTGGGAAGAGAGGCTCGGCATCCCAGTCTCGTGTATGAATTGTACCATCACTAGTTGCCTTGGTAATTATCTGAAGAGGACAGTAGGAGGTGAAGCACAGTTAATATGCATCCAGCATACGATAGGAGGGCATACAGCAATTGCAAGTAGAACAATAGAAAGACAAAAATGAACTCAAATACAACAAAATATCCCAAATATACAACATCTAACGAGTCAGCGCCAATTAATCTTAATAACTTTAAAGCTTAGTCCTACCACGGAAAAACTTTTTCCATGTCATCCCTTATAAAGAAACATAATAGCATATATGTAGGAGATTAGAAAGTTGTCAAAAATCAGTTCATAAAGCTACGCACATGAATCATTGATCTCAAATCTTCCTTTCCAGTGGACCCAATATCCCCTTTTAAATGCTATAATTAAAAAGGTCAGCAAGAGAAGGCCAGCCCAGTAGCTATATGCCGTCCAAGACTCAAGTTAGCCTCCTTCTTGCTCAGTTGCTCCATCCAGTTGTAAAGGTACAATTTCAGTAGTGGAACACTCAAAAGTTCTTCCTTTAAATAATTTATAATTACAAGCATATTAAGAATTCATTAACCCAAACTCTTAAAAGTGTTTGACCACCATGGCATGAGGGGGGAAAGTCATTTTTGCATATAATTCTCAATAACAGCTACCGAACTTTTATTTTAAAAAATGCCCTCACCTCCTTCATGATTTCCTGGCAAGCTGCCGATTGCTTTTCATCTTTACATTGAGCCAATGCCCTTTGAACATAATTCTTTAATGATTTTGGGAACACCCCAGCCTGCAAGCAACAAAGCAGCTATTAATTGCTGTTCCAAAAAAATCTGTCATATCTAAACCATGATACAAGTATACTTTTTTTTCTTTGTCGGGAAGGGAGCAGTTGAGGGCCCTTCAAGTAAACTATACAATCTAAATCTACAAGACTAAAGAATATAAGAACAATTTCCGAGAGTAATTTATATCTAAATCATCATCTACCACATTGATGCTAAAGTACATTTCAATTCAGCACTGCAAAATCAAGCAAGTTTAGCCATCTTAGGAGCCAAAATATAAAAATAAAGATCGCAGCTTAAATGAATAACAATACTACCACAAAAATAAGGGATAAGCAAATAACACATCAAGTACATTCAAACACTGACAAGTATATAGGTATATAAATATTTTTAAACAACATTAATTCAAGGATATGATAACTTCCCATATGTTTTTCAGACACGGCAAAGCTAAATAACCTCAAGCATTATTCAAACAAACATATTAATCATAACAAAACAGGTTCAGAACTCAAGAAAATGTTTCACAGGCATCCATCACCATATTTGGCATGTATAACAACTAGAACGAGGCACATCATTTTTGACTTGCAGACTACTAGCATTCAAGTTTTTCTATGTACATGAAAATACTTTCACTATGCTGTCAAATTCTGAAACATCAAATCAGTAACTCTTATAACAAATTATGCCACTAATGGTGATCTAGTTGAAGAGCTTCTGGCAACAAAGAAATTCAGATCAAGCAAAGTATATATGTGTTCAGGTACGTTTGTGCGGAGCTCAGCCTAGTTGGCACCTTGTTTCATATAGAAAATCTTGTAGGATAATTCTACATTGTTCGCTTTATTCCAAAGAAAAACAACTGTGCAATTAAAAAAAAGCTCACCTTGAATACAGAATCAGCTGCATCATTGGACAGCACTTTTTCACTGGATTTTGGCTGGGAAACACTTATATAAGCAGGTTTTGCTATTGCACTGTTGTTAGGGCCTTCTTTGTCCAATTTTGGTAAACCCAACGGCAAATTAGAGGCAATTCTGGGATTTGTTTGAATCTGCAGTTTGCTTAGCCTTTGTGTCTCTGATGATTGAACAGTTTGTGCAGGTAGTTGGTAATTTTGAGGTGCCTGCTGAGCCATAGAATACTGTAAATTGGGAAGTTGAGGGCAACCAGTGTTCTGTTGTTCATGAAAGTTACTATATGAAGATTTTGAATCCAAAGGCTTTGCAAAATGTGGCTGTACAGGACTAGGATGCTGGTTTTGAAAGGTTGGAGCTCCATGTGTCCGGTAACTATCATAAGCACCAGTGACTGTTGCACCAGGCTGACCACAAAGTGCACAAAAGATGAAAAAGAAATTAAGTAATAGGCATCTGAAACAGATATTATTAACACAGTATAGCAACAGGAAGCACATAATACAATTCGTGATGCACTACAATATGATGAGTAAATTCATTGGTTTCCTTGTCCAACTATACCATGAAACCACCTAGCAATCTGGACGTACCATATAAGATACTCTAGTCCTCTGGGTATAATTGTTTTCTATTCAATATTGATTTAATTAAAATATTTAATAAAAAACTACAATCATAGGGAAGCATGCAATAGAACCAGAATTATTATAACATCACGCGCAATAAGGATCGCTTTAATAACAGTTAATATAGGAATTCATCCATACCCCTATACCCCCTTAAGCAAAACCTTCAGAAACATTGTTATCAATAAAAGCATAACTCCATTCTTTGATTAGAGGAGGAGAAGGTAAATGTTGTGGAAGTGAGATTCCACCACTAGAGTGTCAAATGTGAGAAGAATAAGCAACCATTCTCCTTGCAAACCAACCCTTCATACTCGCATAGTGCAGTAAGAGATTCCCCTTGCAAACAACTACCTTCTACCAGGCAGAGACATACTTGCAATAAAATGTAAATAGCTATAACTCGAGTGTTAACAAGATGATTGAAAGACCTTTGTTTGCATTAAGAGATTTACTACCTAAAATCGCTCACTGATAGAACTTGGTTACACTCTGACAAATTTGAACTAATCATATTCGCATCATAACAACATGGCTAAACATATTGTGATTCAATAGAACTTTAAGCCATTAAAACATCATCTGACTAAGAATAATAATAATGCTGATAGGATAATGCTTTAAAGTCAGAACAAAGAGTTAATACCTTCGGAAATTTTAGATTTAAAATTAATAACAGCCCCGATTTTACCACCGAGAGAGGACATGTTTGTCTAAGGGGCCAACTTTGAAACAAACTTACCCCAATATGGCATGCATAGCATGCTCTAATTCGTTTCCAAGAAAGAAACATATTTTATAAACTCCCAAAACCCTTCGTCTTAAGAGCAATGAAATCTTACCTGGTGGGAGCATCCAAAATTCATTACCCAAATATTGAGAAGAAACAACTACAGTTATAAATCCCATCAAACAGAAAATTGATCAAAAAAGATCACAAATAAAATACTGCACCTATCATACTCTACCTCAAGTCCAACAAAATAGAAACACAAGTAAAATATGTGTGAAAGCACACCTTCAATATATATGTATAATGCAGAAAACGGCCTAAACATAGAAAAATAATGATGATCATAAAATGCATACTTCAAGATTAGCATGTAACTCAAACAAGTTATCACTATATATGAATTCAGCTAATCTTGGACCATGCATCCAACAAAAAATTCAAACCTGCGACAAAGGTGCTTGAGATGGATTGGACTCTGGCCTCCAAGGTGTAGCAAAAGTTGTAGGGGCTTGACTGTTTGAAGTGGGATATCCACCACTAACACCAGGAAGCTGAGACACCTGAATGGATGCACTAGCAACAGACAAATTTTCGGTTCCAGGGGCACAACTGACTTCCGTTTGATTGTAATATTCGGCCCACTGCTTGTAATGCTGCTGATAATGCAATGAATTTGCGCCTGCATTGCCAGCAGAATAAGCCCCACTTGTATCTGGAGCGTAGTTTGAATATGGGTGGTGTGTAGCATAATTTGCATAATTGCCTCCATTCCATGTGGTAGTCTGATGAGTGTAACTGCTGCTTGGGTAACCTCCAGCTGTCTGATAATCACCAGGATTGTAGTAAGTGCTTGAGTAACTTGTAGGCCCAGCATAAGACCCTGTATTCTGAAATGAGGAAATAGGCTGATATGGAGCACCTGTGTTTTGATATGCTCCTACTGGCTGGGAGTAAGATGGGTTAGGTTGTTGCTGATAACCACTATAGTAACCTTCGTAACCTGTGCTCCCATGTGAATAAGGACCAGCAGAATTTGAGTATGAAGTATATACACTATAGTCAGGTTGTGTATTCGTTGCTCCTAAGGTCGACGAAGTAGCAAGAGATGTTGCATTAGACCCATCCTGGACGGTTCTTGAGGAAGGCTCACTGTGCTGCACATGTTGGTAAGTGGAATTTGAAAAAGTTCCATTTTCTGCAGAGTGATTATCTACCCTATACGCGTTCCATGATGCAGCTTCTGAACCAGTTGTAGAGGGAACATATAAAGATGTCTGGCCTTGACTTACATTAACAACATACTGATTCTGAGGAAAAAGAAACAAAAGTTAATGAATGACGTATGAAGATATGAACCAACCAAAATAACAGGTTCAGATCCCAGTTATTACAAAAGTAAATAACTTATCTAAAATAAGGCTCTTCTAAATTCAGAGCACTAAACCAGATTAATTATAAAAGATGCCATTAACTTGGATATAGTACGCACAAATCAAACCAACCACCACATAACAACCTGAACTAAGTTGATGTAAACACAAAACATATCCACAACAAGAACACTCCACTCACAAAATGTCTGAAGTACCATAACATATCTAAAAACTTAGAAACTTCAAACCCAATTCGTTACAAACAATGCCTTTAAGTTCATGATTTCAGCACTTCTATAATTCAACTGTAAACCAATCTAGTTCATAACAAAGCAAATTATGCCTCACGATAAAGCCCAAGGAGCCAAATCCTAACTAAATAATTCAAACTGAAATCATTGCAAGCAATAACACTATCTTTAAACTAAGATTATGAAAGCCTTTTAACTTTTGAAGGAATTCTATATTCAATCCCAAGAGAATTTTTTTTGTTTAAAAAATGCTTAAGGAGAAGCGCCCTAACATAACACTTCAAACCAATCTACAAACAATGTTACTACCTAGAATTTCGGATTTCAACAACTTCATCATCCAATTCTAAAGTAACTACAGCAAGCAACATCACAAGCTTAAAAACTTCCATCACAAGCTTTGCTACAACCTTTGATTTCCAATTTGGAAATTCCAAAGCTAATTCGTTAGAAAGATTACTATTAGTCCACCACCTTTAGTATTCCATCTCGACACTCTATTAAACCAACCCATTACCTAAATCAGCTTCTTTAGCCATTTAGCATTTTCTCAGAAAAAAAAAAGAAATTACCTCAACAGAGTTCGGGTCAACTGAAGCTAACGTTTGCGTATTAGTAGCTTGATTCATCATTTCACCTTCATCCCTACATTCCACCAAAACAAAAGAGCATAAACAGAAAATTAGCACCGTAAAAAAATTAAGTTGCCCAGAAGAAGTCAAAAGCTTTTCATCGAAATAATATTAGAAAAATAATGGGGGAGGGAGACCACAAAACCCTAATTAAATTTAAAGTGAAACCAACAACTTACCTTCAAAAACCCTCGGAAATCGATGTGAGAGAACGTGTTTTAGCAGCAAATAAGAAAGTTTTGAGATCAAAGGACAAAACCCAGAAAGGAAAAAACAACAAAAAAGGGAAAATTATAAGCCAAATAATTGAATAAAAGATTTCACCAAGTAAAAAGAATAAAACAACAAAGAGCAGAGAACCCAGAGGGAAACAAAATATGGAATTAAAAAGAAATAAACCCACGAGCGAGACGAAGAGACAAAGGAGAAAGAGAATCGGAGGAAATTTATAAATTGGAAAAACAAAGGGAAAAGGGAGATTCGATGGTGGGTAGATTTTAATGGGTTTGGGCTGATCCGTCTAAATCTGGACAGAACCGGACCCGCTTTAGAAGATTTATCTGTCAAAAAAACCAACTTGATTTGGGGGGGTGATTGTTATAAAAAAATTGATTTAATTACATCACATGTCCCTGAATTATGAATTTTATTTTAAATTGATCTTTAAATTTTAAAAAATCAATTTTATCCTCAAATTATGACTTATTTTTAATTGGTCTCCAAACTTTTGAATATTCTACTTTCATCCCTAAATTATCAGTATATGCTAATCATATCCCATGTTAATAAAACTATTATAAAATTTGTTAATTTTCATGTAAACATTGATGTGTATTGTGTAATAATGTTATGTGATATAAGTGATAAATCGATGATTAAATTGGAACGTTTAAAAGTTTGGGGACCAATTTAGATCGAAGGTCATAGTTTTGGGGATGAAACTGATACATTGATGTGTATTGTGTAATAATGTTGTTTTTTTTGGGTTATCAGTGACATGTGGCATGTTCTGATTGGCCATTGAATTTTTTTAACACTGTTAGACGGAGGGGTATATTTAAAAGTTTTTAATTTAGTCCAATATTTTAAATATAATCATATTCTTTAGATTGCCAATTTGACGTGGTATCGTACCTACCATGATTTTTTTCAAACAAATATATCAGACAAATGTGGGGAATAAATAAAAAAGTTAAAATTTGATGTATTTGTATATCGTAATGACTATAAATTACTACAATAAATTCACATCTGTTTTGGAATTTTACCTGTGAAATTATTATAGGAAACATCAAAATGATCGAGAAGAGTAAAATTCAAATTTTTTCTAGAATTTCACCTGCAAATACAAAATCTAGTTCAGAAATCTTGTACTAACAAGAATTATTGCAATATATTTAATAAGGAAAATATTTTGATACATTGACTGCATAAATTTACACAAGTCTATTCATTTTAGGGTTTAAAATTTAGTGTATATGATTTGAGGATTTAGTGTTAGAGATTTACGATTTAAACTTCAAATAGATAAGTTTTATAAAATAAAATTTATATAACGTATTTATCTAAAATAATTATACAGTTTCTGTATCAAAATATTAATTATTAAATAAAGCACCATTAATTAGATTTTTCTTACATCTTATTAAGTCTCATTTTTTTATTAGCTTATTCTTCAATCTTTATTCGGAAATTTTGAACTATTTATTCAAATAATAAATAATTACAACTAAACCATATAAGTTTGTGATTTATTCATATATTTAATAAGGAAAATATTTAGGTATAGTTGCTATAATGCCCTCTCTTTATATATATTTTTCAATCATCTCCCTATTTTGTCTATTAAATATAATCATATTTTTGTTCGATACACATGCGGTCTAAATGTAGATTTTAGGACTAAATTGAACAAAAATATGATTATATTTAAAATATTGGACCAAATTATAAAAATTATAAAGAAATATGGTTCAATTTCGGGTTAAATATAGATTTTAGGAGTAAATTGAACAAAAATATGATTATATTTAAAATATTGGACTAAATTATAAAAAAATATAAAGAAATATGGGTCAATTTCGGGTTAAATATAGATTTTAGGACTAAATTGAACAAACAAATATAATTATATTTAAAATATTGGACCAAATTATAAAAATTATAAAGTGGTAGAGATCAATTGTGGGTTAAATAAAGATTTTGATGACAAAATTGAACAAAAATACTAGTATATTAAAAATATTGAACTAATTTATAAAAATTATAAAGTAGTGGGGGTTAATTGTGGGTTAAATAAAGACTTTGAGGACTAAATTGAACAAAAACATCACCATATTGAAAATATTTGACTAATTTATAAAAATTAGAAAGAAATTTAGGTCAATTCGGGTTAAATAAAGATTTTTAGGACTAAATTGAACAAAAACAAAAATTTTACAGGCTTGGAGTGCAATTTGCCCCTTTAAAATAAGCCAACTATTTTTTTGTTATCAGTGACACGTGGCATGTTCTGATTGGCTCATGATTTTTTTTAACACCGTTAGACAGAGGGGCCAAACGAGGTCATGGTGTTTAGTTCAGGGGGCAAAACGTCCAAAAAATTCTTTAGGGGGCAGTTCTGTATTTTGGGTATACTTCGGGGGCCAAATGTGTCATTAAGCCAAATAATTATTCTAATTTTATTATTCTAAATGTCTATTTTGTATATTCAAAAAAAAATCTATTTTATGATGAAATTCTTGATTTCGGCATTAAGAATTTTGTAATATTTTTAGAATTCTTTAAGAACCTTTTACAGTTTTATGAATTTTTTAGGGGTAGAGTGGTCAAACTGATCGAAAATTATTTTAAAGGGGTTAAACTGTGAATTCATTATAGTACAGGGGATAGAACAAGTATTAAACCAATTTCTTTTGTTGTATTTCATTATATAAATACCATTACATTTTATAAGAGAACGACTTAGCAAGAGGATGTTTCTGCTGTGGTTTAATACATGTGACGAGTTGTGTGAACTCTTTTTGGCGGAGTTCAATGACAATGATCTATATCGTATGTCCACTGAACAATTTCGAATATGCTTTTTATCTCAAAGAAATTTAGTTGTACGAGTTTAGAATGCAATGATAATGCTTTTAGGTTCGCATCTAATTCATCGACTGGTTTTGTTGTTGTTATTCGTGTCAAGTTCTTAATTGTCGAGTCCGATTGATTGTAGATCATTCTAGCCTTAGAAGTGTTGTTGATGCTAGTTCCAACTAAAAAAACTTAACTGCATTATTCAACAATAAATTTATCGTCATAACCCTATTTGAAGCCTAAAATAAACTCAATGCATAGGGTACCACATATATGTGAACATGAAGGCAAATTTCGAAGTTACTGATCCATGTCTAATGCTAAAAGGCATAATTAATGTGGTTTTTTTTTATGTTGTTCCGAGTTTTCATTTTCTCTTTATCCAACCTTTTTTCAAGGTGTTTCAATGTTTAAAAACAAAATCAATAGAGTCGCCACTAATCTTTTTTTTAAAAAAAAATGTGATTGAATCACCTTAAAAACGGATCATTTTAATAAAATCATTTTATTTTATTAAAACAATATTTTGGTCTACAAAAACAAAAATGAGTTCAGAGTCGATTATGCGTGGGAAAGTGTTAGCACCCCACAACGCCCAAAAATTAGTACCTAGCCGATTACAAAACGTTTTAATGCCGAAATTTACAAATTCGTATGAAATTCAACTCATTGTCAGTTTATGAATATGATCTCGTTTTAACGGCCCTAACATCCAAAAAGTGAACTGCAATCACCGCCAACACTTATGGCGCTAACCTGTCACTTTCCTTCAATATGACACTGAATTAATTAAATTCCATTTTTTTATTAGACAAACAAGGAAATAATTAGTGTGTTGAAGCTTTTTATTTACCCTAAATTATTGATTATTAACCTAAAGGATAATCTACATGAATTGTACCTATTAGAGTTAAAATATAGTTAAGTGTATCTTATGAATATTAAACGTGAAGAAAAATCTTATTTTACTCTTTAAAGACTCTAACTAAGGTAATTTAGTACCTAAATCTGGGGGCTTTATTTAACATAATCATCTAATTTGAAGAAACCATTAATGCTTTGGTATTTTAGGAAATGATCTAATTAAATAAATACATGGAAATTAAATTTAAACAATTATGTCTACAAAAAAAGGCAAAATCTTCAAAGAAAAGATGAATAAAAGGATTTTTTTTAAATGAGTGTGTATCCTTCCCTAACATGGGTCAACACAACATACAAATTGAATTTTACTTTAAAAACATATATGTGCAAATTAGAATTTAATTTAAAAGTTTACAAAAAAAAGATTAAATTGCATTAAAATTCAAAAAAATACTAAGTTGAAAAACTATGGTTAAAAAAACTTAAAAATTAAAGGATCCATAGAGATGGTGAATTGGATGTAAATAACTCAATTTAAAAGAACACTCTTTGCATTTTTTTTTTAAATAATAGATCAAACATCAATTTTTATTTTTTTAAAACATGAATGAAACAAACATACATTCAAGCAAGAAGAACACATAAAAAAATAATCAAATACCTCAAAAGATGCTTCAAAATTTTATTCCAACTTCGAATCCAAATACAAAAGCTCAAGCATAAACTGCTTAGAACTCTCCAAAAACTCTCAATTTCTCTGAACGCAACTGTGTTTTTTCAATGAACTATGTGTTATAAATACAATGGAATGAAGCCTATAAAGCTTCAAGAAACCCTAAAAACCTAAAAATCTTAAAACCCTAAAAGCATATTCCCTTTTTATGCTCAACATTCTTGGAAAGAAAATAATGTGTGACTCTTTCTTTACATTCAATATGATCTTAAACGAGTTAAAACAAATAGATAAATATTTAAGCATGAATTTAATTACAAAAATTCAATAAAATAATTAAAAATTCGTAATAAACCCAAGAACTCGTATTTAGTTTTCTGCTTGTCTTCAGTAAAATGAGCATATCTTGAGCTCTCGGCGTCCGATTGAGGCGTTTCAATATGCGTTGGAAAGGTAACTGAAAGACGATCAATATGTAAGAAGACATCATGACTCAGAAATCCTTGGATCCTATCAGAAATTTGTCATGAGTCCGCAGTGATAATTTCTTGCACATAGCTTGACTTTCCATACTTGTTGAACAGGATCTTTTGCAATCTTCCCATATCGGATGTAATTAGGATCTTATGTGATCTGCAAAAATAACTAAAATATATTAATAATATAAAATAAAAATAAAATAAAAAAATTGGTCAATTAGGCCTTTACTCATATATATGGACTCTTCTTTTATTTTTCTTTTTTAGGTTTTATATAAACTATATTATATATATACAAGAGTAAAATAAAATAAATAAAGGACGGTAAAAATTAGGTAACAACACTCTTGTAATACTTGCACCCAACACATTTTTTAACATGAGTGTAAACTATTCAAGGGCATTACCCTCCACAAAATTAACATCGCGATACAATCAAAGAGAGACGGGATGAAACTTCACGATACAAATATAAAATGGTAATAAAACGGGGTCAATGTCTAATTATTAAATCATCAATATATATTTTAAAATTAGACTGTCAAGATCTAATTTGCCCAGCTTCGAAACTACAATGATCTAATTAGTATTTAAATCATAAAAAATCATAATATTTAATTTGTCTAATTTTAAAATAAATAGAGATATAAGAAGTATTTAAACCGAAAATTGTGGGTCAACACAAAACCTATTTTTTTAACTTCAAAATTAAGGTCTCGTTTTTTTTGTTGTTGTCAAGATCTCCAACGCTCGTTTGTCATCTATTTTTTTAACAAACTACTATTGGTGTTGTCTGCAACAAGCGTTTACTATTTTTAATGCACAAACAAGCATTTGGTGGCAGTTGAAAAATCCAACTTTTAACCAACGGGCGTTTGTTTCCCAACGGCTGTTTACCACAATAATCCCAAAGAAGCCTAAGAGCGACTTAAAAGTGACAAGACCCAAGGTTTTGAGAATATCCTTTAATTTTCTTAGTTTCAAAGTACGAGGGACCTAAAAATAATTTGACACGAAAATTTTAAGGTTGCCTCTATTCCATATGTCTTGCATTTGAGAGGTAAGGATGAAGTTGCAATAAATTAATTATGATGAAAAGGACACAAAAATTCAGAAATTATATATTTCACCCTTTTTAAAAGCATTGATTTGCCTTGTAATGCTGTTAATAGCTTGCAAGACTTGTTCTTTGGAAGTACTCTCCTGCCTCCTTATGGAAAAGACAAATTACATAGATTTTGATCCAAATTTTATTACATGGTATTATTGGAATTTTCCAATAAATTTGATACCTCTATTTTGACTAGTCAAATGGAGGGGAAAAATCGAATTTTACACATTTCTATAAATGTTATATAATCGATATTTTAATAATTTAATAATTGAATTTCATGTTAACATGTAAAGTTCCGAGTAAATTAAAAATGTTTATTTTTTTATTTTATATAAAAAATTTAACTGTCGAATATATATTAATAAATACACTACTTTAAATTAATATAATAAAAATGTCGAATTGACTCAAAACTTTACATATCAATGATTGAACTGTTAAAATAAATATCAGTCGCAGTAAAAACGTATCGAATTGTGTACAACTCACTCTATTACAAGCGAATCCCTTCCCAATAGGTGGATTTTTTTTCTTTTATGAATAAGTATTAGATATATTGTAAGTTGAGGTTTTTCTTTTATCTTCACAATTTTCGTTAATTATTTGTCAAATTTAATTATCGTATTTTATAAAAAATGAAAAGTTAATTCCCTTTAATTATTGGTAAAGACGTAAATTTAATTGCTATTTTTACTAATTCATTGAATTAAAATTATTGAGCTAAAGATTTTTATTATTTAATTGGACCAACTTCTTATTTTTTGTAAAGCGTAAAATCTATCTTCTCAATTTTCGTATAATTAAAGGATGAAATTAATAATTACACATTTTTAAATAATTTTTTTAAACATATATATACATATATTTGAAGGGATGAGATCCAATTACATGGTATAAAACTCATTTAGTTTTACACTAATATATGGCCATTGGATGAGTGAAATGGATGAATGAGATTAACAGTAAAAAATGTGAAGATTACCGCTTAGAAAAAAATAAGGAAGTAATCTTAGCCATTTACTACCATCATCCAACGGTCCAAAAATAGTGTAAAAGTAAATGAATTTTACACAATGTAAGTGGATCCTAACCCTTTTTTGAATATGTTGGTATGATTACAATGTAGTATCTGTTCAATTTTCTTAGTCATTTAATAAAGCACACATACTGTGCACAAATTGTGCTCAAACCCGGGTCACCTGAATGAAATACATCATCTTTTGTCATTGGACTCCTTCACGAGTTCAAACATATATAATTTTGATACAATAATTATATTAAATCAAAAAATATTGAACGCTTAAATATATTCAATCATATTTCCTTTATGTATTATATCTATAATAATATAAACCAAACTAAATTTAATAAGCAAAGAGGTATCCACCGAAAAAAAATCCTTATTTTTCCTTTTTCGGAAGAAAGAGTGGATCTGAGCAAAATCGATGAAACAGAAAAACTATGTTTGTTGGATATTTTGGTTTGACACTGCTTCACACCCAAAAAAAGTGAGTTGCGTCTGAATTAAACTTATTATATATACTACCATAACGTCAACTTAACAAATAATTGTGTTTAGAATAAATTATAATTTTTGGGGAAAAATTTTCAAAACATAAGTAGTGTCTTTTAATTTTAGGGATTAGAATTTAAAATTTATGGATTTAAATTTTAGGATTTATAATTTAAGGTTGACATTTGGAATTTAAGAATTATGGCTTAAGATTTGGGGTTTAGATTTTAGAGTGTTGAGTTAAAAATTTAGAATTTATGTTTTATAAAGTAAAAACACAGACTTATGTTACACAACATGTGTATTGAAGTTTTACCCATAATTTTTTTATTTGATTAGTGCAAGCTTTTAGATTTTATTTAGAAATAACGGTAAAAAGGTTGGCCCCACAATCCAACGCTCCAGCTTCATCATCCACCGTGGGACCCAACCAAAATTCCCTACACCCGGCTCCACCCAATCAAACCCCGCCGCTCGCTCAATCAACGGAAGAGAATTCAAAAGATTCAGAGAATGACGAAAATACCCTCAGCCTTTCCCCATATTTCCCACCGTACGAGATGGAAAAAAACGTTCACTTTGCTCTCTGCTATTGGCTGCCTCTCTCTCTCTCTCTAAAAATCTGAACGGCCGGCGTCTTCCGTCACCGTTAAATTCCAAACTCCATCCGTTCTTTAACGCCGTTGACTCCGCGCCTTTTCTCACCCTCTTGCTTTCACTTTGTCCTTTGGTAACTCTGTTTAAAACCCGTAATTTCCGGGGGGATTTTGTTTTCCTTTTTCCAATTTTCGAATTTTGAAATTTTCCTGAGAAAAAAAAAACAACACACCGTATCACTCATTTAATGGTAAGTAATTAAATGCAAAGATTGAATCTTTTCTTCTTTTTGATGTTTTAAGGTTTTGAATTTTTCCTCTGTTTTTTTTATTGTTTGAAGAGTAAGCTGCGTTGGGGAATTGTGTGAGTGTCTCTGTTATTATTATTATTATTATTATTATTATTATTATTATTATGTTTGGTTGCTGAGAAAGTTAAAGCAAAGTGGAAAATATTGTTTTGACTCATTGCTTTTCTCATGATCTGGTTCTCAAGTTCAAGTATTTTTCTTCTGATTTTATTGTAAGTCAATTTCCAACATATTGCTTTCAATTTTATTCTTTTATACTTAGTACTATTATTTACTCGTTTTTTTCACTCCATCCACAATCGACTATAAAATTGATTTGGTGAACAGTCTTGATATTAGTCTGTTTTCGTCAGAATTTAATGAAATTATGCTGCTTTCTTTATTCCTTTAAAAGGGTTTTTGAGGAGGGTTTTAAAGGACCTGGAAATGGTGAGTCGGGTAATTTGGTATTTTTGGTAACTTTACCTTGATGGGGTTGGTGGTGTTGTGAATTAGATCATTTTTAGATTGAATCTCAAGCTCAGCTCTGACAAATTATCTGTTTTATAATAGTTAATTGTATAATAGTTATATAATTGTTAATTGTTAATTCTATGGTTTCATTAATTTATGTATAAACCTGGTCCTTGCAATTTGATTTCTAAAACCCGGGCTCTTTTGTTGAAGTTATTGTGTCTGTTTGCAGGTTCTCTTTTCTTTTTTTAATCCCCTTTCCCTTTCTTTTGTCTGTGAATCTTAATTACTAACTTTTGCTTTGTAAGTTCTATCTTGGTTCTTTCCATATTGCACACCTTTGTTCTAAGGCAAACTGGATAGTCCGAGATTCATATGTGCTTAATTTTTTCATACATTTGCAGTAGCATACTTTAATTTCATGTCCGAAATGAGTTCGGGTAACATAACCCTAGTTTCGGCATTTTATATATTTATATTGCTGCCTTGCTTTGCTTTTCCAACTAAATGAATCATAAACCCACGTTCCATCTTCATGGTTTTTAGCATTTTAATATTGTTACGGCATAGCCAGTGTGCTTATTTCTCTGTATCAGATACCTTCTTGTTTCATGATTGGTATCTCAATGTTGCATATGCTTTCTTTTCTTCTTTTCTGATATATAAATTCCAATACTGAACTTCATATGAGTTGTATTGTGTGCACTTGTTTTTTTTAGCCAAGATTTATTTCTATGGTATTTGCTTTATAGATTGTCCCCACATTCTCTACTGATTTTGATGATGTTTGTGTGTTTGATGTCCTTTCCCCCTTTTTTATTAACTTTTATGTTTATGTATTATATCTTCAGGTTCTTTGAGGCCCCATTCTTTCTAAGGTTGTTATAAAAGGACTCGGATATCGTACCAGAAATTTGTGAGCTAAAACTGGTTGTACTTGTTGATGATATATAGAGATGAAGAAGCTGTTTTTCTTCAAATCCTCCTCTAGCAGTGGTAATGGCAATGCCGTTGTTCCTTCATCGTCAGCAGACAAGCAAGTTTTCTGGGAAAACACATTGAAAAGTGGGTTCAATGATCAACTTGGTGACAAGGCTGAATACAGTTTTCTCAGTCCTAGACGTTTCTTTGGAAAATCTCAAAAGCAAATACCCGGCAGCCCTAGCTTTAGTAACAGCCCAGCAGGTCTTAGAAGGAGTCGTTCTTTATCATCGGCAGCATTTCTTGTTGATGGTCTGGGACAAGAAAATTTTCCTTCCTCAAATGATCAAAATAGGTCTCCTAATATTACTCCAAATCAACAGTATGAACAATCATCTCGGTAAGGAATTTCTGCATTTGATGTGTTGTTTGTTTACGGAGTTTAAAATTATTGATTATACCTCATTTTTTACTAATATAAACTAAAGGTATTCCACCCCTGTTTTTGTGGTTTATTTCAGGCAAAGAACTCTTACTCCTGAGAAAAAATCCAAGGCTAAACGACGTGAAGCGGAAGCTAATGGTTTTCAGAGGCCTTATCCTTCTAGTTTTTCAAGGATACGCCATGATTCATCGGGAAGCTCTTCCTCTTGCTCTAGCAATGTGTCAAGTAAAGTTGTGGACCGCTATATTGATGGAGAACAGCTGCAGGAAAGCACCAAGTCCAAGAACAGTTCTAAAAAAAATAATATTGGAAATGGTAGTTGGAGGCTTCCTCCACAAGTTCACTATACAGCTCCCCCATCTCCAACAGAGAGTGTCAAAGAGAAAAACAAGTTTAATTCATTTAGGGAAGCTAAAGGCACGCATCTTCAGTTCTTGTCTAGCGACTGGGCAGAAAATGGATTTGGGCATGAGTCACCTCGGAGGATTGCAAAGAATGTGATTGAGAGGCTTTCACAGACTCATAACCCGAGATCAAGTTCAAAGGAATTTGACCTTCATATTCCGATCACCACTGAAGATGTATATGGTGGATACTTGAATAGATGCCCAGGGTCCAAATTGGATATGTTGGCCCAAAACGGTTGTGCAATGGATGAGCCTTATGACAACGATATTGGATATCATGAGGATATCTCTGGCTTGGAGAAGCAACATTGTTTCTTTGGGGGGAGTTCTAATGGTTTGAACTCTTCCGAAACAGAAGAGGATACAGATTTGGAGTTACAAAGAAGATCTAAAGAAGCTGGGGAGAGACTTTTGCTTCTTTCTGAAGCTCTTGAGCAAGAAAGCTTCCTTCGTAACATTGGGTTTAATGTTTCGTCTCTCGTTGAGACCATTAGAAGCCTTTCGGAGGACAAAATAAACCTGGCACTTGAGGTTTCAGAACTTCTACAGTCTAGAATTGCAGAGAGAGATCGCACTAGGAAAGAAATGAGAATGGCAAGGGCAGAAATGGAGTCGCAGACAAAAAAACTAGAGATGGAAAAACACGAGATACAGTTGGGATTGGAAAAGGAGTTAGATAGAAGGTCAAGTGATTGGTTGTGTAAGCTTGAGAAGTATAGGTTAGAAGAGCAAAGGCTTCGTGAACGAGTTAGAGAGCTTGCGGAGCAAAATGTTTCTCTTCAGAGAGAAGTCTCTTCCTTGAATGAAAAGGAAACAGAAAACAGAAGCATGATAACATATTCCACAGAACAACTTAAAGAGTCGGCTAGAAGGGTCGAAACATTGAATGATGAGAATGAAGATCTAAGGCAAAATCTCTCCCTATTGCAAGAGAAGCATCAAGCAGCAATAGAAGATTCTGATTGCATTAGAAGAAATTTTGAAGAGAAAGATAAGGAGTGCAAGGAGTTGCAGAAGTCCATTGCCAGATTATTTCGAACCTGCAGTGAGCAAGAGAAAACAATTGAAGGGTTGCGAGAAGGTTATAGTCAGGAGATGGAGAAGAAGCATTCCATTGAAAAGAATGAAAATCAGGTGAAAAATTTGCAAATGGAGCAAATGAGGTTGACTGGAGTAGAATTGACCTTAAGAAGGGAAGTGGAGTCTTATAGGCATGAAATTGGTTCTCTTCGACACGAGAATATCAATTTACTGAATCGCTTAAAAGGTAATCGAAAAGACGTTGGAGCCTTAACCTTCAAGCTTGACAAGGAAATGTGGAATCGTGTAAGCTGCTTACAGGACCAAGGACTGTCTATGCTTAATGAGAGCACCCATTTGTCTTCCAAGTTAATCGAGTTTGTCAAAGGAAAAGCTAGTCAGCTTCAAGAAACTCAGCAGGGTCTAGATGGTCAATTCATTGTTGAATCCGATGTAAAGGTGCAATGCTTTAAACGTGGAATTGAAAGCCTAACAAGGAGTTTGCAGACAATATCCACTTTGCTGCAGGATAAATCCACTCCAGTTGCCTTAGAAGCTCACTCAGAATCTATGAAACCCGACAATCAATCTTCTGAGGTAAGTTTTGGCTGAAATATAGAGTTGAAGCTAGTATATATTGAATCATTTTTCGTTGCTCATTACCTTTTCAAGTATGTTCATTCATTAACTTGTTCTTACTTTTCATATGTGGCTCTATTCAGTTCTTTTAAATTCATACTCACTGCTTTTGTGACACTGTGCACTTGTCAGGAGGTTCTAAGAACAGAGCTTAAATCAGAAACATTGCTGACAAATTTGTTGAGAGAAAAGCTATATTCAAAAGAGCTTGAAGTCGAACAGTTGCAAGCTGAGGTGGGAGCAGCTGTAAGAGGTAACGAGATCCTTAGATGTGAAGTACAAAATGCAATGGACAACATTTCCTGCTTCACTCACAGATTGAAGGATCTTGAACTGCAGGTAGCTTTTGATCTTTAAATGTTATACGTTTTCCGTATGTGTGTACGAAATCTTTCTTCTTATCTTGCATGTGAATAGCATGCGTGAATGAAATTGTACAAGGAAGTCAAAAACAAGAAAGAAGCAGCATAGAAAAAACTGCAGTTGGGAGAATTAGAAGGTACAGACTGGGGAAATCGTAATTTTTGCGACAAGTACAGGACATGGTATCTTAGAGTTTGGTTTAAGTGCATACATGTAGTTGCTTGATGTGCTGCAGATTCTTTGTTTCTGATATTCTGAAGTTCGAACCTATACCTTATCTTTAGTTACTTAATTGTTGTCGCCATTGTGGTGTTGCCTTACCCTTCACATTAAGACACCTTGTGAAAGCTTATAGAAATTATTTGGTTTTGACATGAGCAGATGCTAAAGAAAGACGATAACATAAGCCGTCTTCAGAACGATTTGCAAGAATCAATGAAGGAACTAACGATCTTGAGGGGGATACTGCCTAAGGTTTCCGAAGAAAGAGATTTGATGTGGGAAGAGGTGAAGCAATATAGTGAGAAGAACATGCTATTGAACTCGGAAGTTGACGTATTGAAGAGGAAGATAGAAACTTTGGATGAGGATGTACTTTTAAAGGAAGGCCAAATTACGATCTTGAAAGACACCTTAAGCAACGACAAACCTTTTAACCTTCTCGGCAGTCCTGATTTGACTCGAGGATTCCTCCTGGAATGATCGGTTGAAAGGTTGGTTTCGGTTTTATGGGTGGGGTGGCTGAACATATTGTTCATAGGTTTATATAGTCTTTATACTTTTGAATTTGTGTTGTTGAGGTTGCTTTTTGTTCTTTCTTTGTTTTGATTGTTGAAGTCTTGGGTGAGGAAAGAAGTGAAAAAGGGACAGTTTGATTCTTTGTTATAGATTGACAGTCATACAAATTGCATGTAGTTGGTTTTCATCTCATAAAACCAGATGAAATTTTATTCCTTTTTAGTATATGTTTGGCAATTTATTGTTGTCATCATTGTGTAAATGCAAATGCATTTCTTGTGTTCTTTCTTCTTTATTTAAAGCCATGCCAGTTGCATGTAGTTCATATGAGAAAACCAGAAGACATTTTTTTTTTTAATTTCAGTATCTGGCTTTGTATATTGTTGCCATCCTTGTGTTCAAGGTTAGAAAACCAAATCCGTGATCAAACTAATAAAGACTGGTTTAATAATACTTATGTTCTTTTCTCCTTTATTATATTCTAATCGAATACGGATTCAAATGGTATGTAGATAATCTAATTCAAATTTGCATATAAACTGATCTTTATGTGTAAATCATATACATGAAATCTGACCATGCCATTTTCTGCTGTCTAGATCTCGCGAGCATCAGATATGATTACGTGTCCGAGATGGATATGGTTAAAATTTTCTCAAGTTTTTCACATACAGAAGATTTTTGGAGATCGTATCCATAAACCATACAAGATGTAATTTTTAAAGTTCTATCACGTGTTTATTACATAAAAGAAACCCCATGATATAGTTTCGCAGGAAAATTGTAAGAAAGAGAGTTGAAGAACAATCCTTTGAAACTATGGAGAAACTATTGAAGGCATTAATGAACTAACATGCCTTCCTTTGAGTGCATTAGGGATTTGAAGTGGCATTGACTTGCATACGAACCATAGTGAAAGGCGATCGTCTTTGACAATCATAAGGGTGTAGGTCTCCAGAAGTCGAATGGTTTCCGATGCTGAGAAATAACAGCGAAACGGTACAATGAGATGCAGCTTTTGCAATTGGCATTCGATGTCTAAGGAACCTTAGAAATAGTTAGGAACTAACCTTTACAATTGGCATCTTTCCCCTCACTGAATCTATCAAAGAGAAATCAATGTCCGCTACAGTGATCTCAGTCGGTAGTCGATCTGGAAAAAAAATTATTGTCACTTAAATTGCCATCGCAAGCACTGGAGTAATGAAAAAGCAATTCAATTAATTACTAAGTTGTTCTGGGAAATAATCTACATTGCTCCGATTCTTCATTTTTCTTAAAATTTTGGGATATATATGTGTGTGTGTGAACATATAACCCTTCAAGAGCAGTCCAAATACATGAAAAAAACTAAGAAAGTTAAACAAACTCATTTTGGACACATACTTGTATTCGACAATCACATCCGAGTCCAAGTAACATAAGAAATGACCACACAAAATTCAATTAACGGAAGCGGAACTCCATCTAACCTGGTAATCGGCCAACTACTGTTCCCCATGGATCGATTATTAGAGTCTCACCATAGCTTTCTCTTTTCTCACTGTGTTTTCCAGCTTGAGCAGAAGCAATGACCTGTAATGAATTTTTCTTGTCATTCTCGGAAAGTAAGAAGCATACAACAAGAAGTGATAAAAGATTGGAAGATTGGCTCATCAATGAACTAAATTTATCATTCTAGAGAAAAAGATTCAAGTAAAAGTGCGGTGGAAAATGGAAATGGATTCTGTACATAGCACTGAGTCTCGATCGCACGAGCACGAAGAAGGACCTACCAATGTGCCTGACCAGTAACTGGGGTGAAAGCTGAAGGTGCCAATATGACCTACAAAACATATTACATGGAGAAATTTTTACAACACTAATAAAAGTGATCGTAAAGGAAGGTGTAGACTGTGGAGGTCTGATCCCACCTGTGCATCGTTATGGAACCGTAACTGCTGGTAAAGTTCTGGGAATCTCAAGTCGTAGCAGACCGTCAATCCCAAACGTCCGATAGGACTATCTTCTGCAGCAATATCCTTCCCTGGAAGCATGCTAGTATTGATTAGATAAAGCTTAGAAAATAGCTCTCTCTTGCAAACAAAAATGGCTTGTTCTCTGAAAATGCAGGAACATGCTACTCTGATATTCTAAACAAAATCATTGGTTATACTCATTTGGGGGATTCACAAGAAATCAAAAGACAAACCGATTGAATCACTTATACATTCATCGGGACTCGGATCCATAGCAAGAACATGAAATAAAAAATCAGATTGGGCCAATAATGTATAACAATAAGAGAAGTTAACCTGGTTCAGTAAAGCTGCTTTCCTTGTACACTGCTCCTCCTGGAACATCCACATCAAATCTTCCAATATATCGAGAACATGATGTCAATAAACCCATATTAACAAGATAACAGGAGAAATGTCATGTCAAATTTAAAAAGTCTAATTTATATATCTTATATTTATATATGTATACACCCACACACATAGATGAAGTTACTTTGAAACAATGTTAATCTATTATATTCATTTCAATAGCCAACAAATGACAGAAGCTTTTCTAACTCAGTAAGTTTCATAATACGACTGGTTGAAAAGGAAAGAAAAAAAAACAGTCTCAGAGAAATATAAGCATCTTACAAGTGTATCTTACTGTAAGTGCTCCTAATGTTGCCAGCATCATCAATTATAACATGTGTGTTTCGCAAGCGTGCATCATCAAGTCCTTTCTCTTGGAAACCTCCTAGGGACAACCAAATGCCACATTCTCTGCATTCATGTCAACTAAGACAATCTCAACAACTCTAATTTATTTATTATGTGCAGATAGGGGCGGGAGCCAGAAAATTTAGATTGTGATGTCAAAATTTAAAAAATTAATGCATAATACTTTTTTAAAGTGACATCAATATTTTTTAAAAGTAGTGTCAATTTTATTTTTAGTATTTTCATATAAAATTTATAAAGAATTAAATTTTTTTGGCTAAATGTGGCTCTACCACTGCGTGCTGATAATCAATACTAGAACACAATCAAAGTCGTTCAATGTAATTAAAAGAATTGAAGAAGGATCCAATTGCCAATAATGATTCATTGATTGTTTTTTTTCTTCTCTTAAGGAAGCAATAAAGTTAATCAAAATTAATCAGAAAGTGACAGATTATGAATATTTCTCAAGCTCGAATGTGAGTGTCTGATACAAGTATGTCTCTGAGTTCTTAAACGGGTATGTTTAATTTTTCTGAGTTTTTTCATGCACCGGGAGGACTTTTGGAAGGTTAAATCCTAATACTCATGTCCGATATGGATACTTCAAGAAAAACAAAGAACTCAAGCAACATAGCTATGTTGCCATACTTCTCATTTTTCCTAAAATACACGTGTTATACACATGTTCAAAAGTGGGTAATAAAGGTATGATTCTCCGAATATATATTTTCTTGAAAAATGAGTAAATTCATGCAGATCATACACACATTCGACACACACCCCGAGTCCAAGTACCAAAAGGCAAAAGCTAAACATTGTGAAAGAATATACAAATGTGGCATATACAATAAAAACAAACCAAGAGAAAATAAGAGCAATATAAGCTAGTACCTTGCTAAAGAGCAATATGTTGGATTAAAATCCGTAATAGTGGGCACATATGTATAATGTATATTGCTATTTTAAAGTATGACACAAAATTAAGTGACCAATTATGTTAGGCGTGTCATGGATATTAAAATGTCATGGAAATAAAAGTGTAGATACCATAAGATGTATTTATAATTCAATGAGGGGCAGAGTTATAAATACTTAATAGTTGATTATTAAATCAACTATATAAAGAGGTAGTGGTCCCCAAGAAATAGGTTAACTTGTTTTTTCTCTCCTTCCCCGTCAGAGAGTTTTACATCAAGAGAAAACCTATCTTCTTGGAAGATCAATACCAAAGATTTGGGATTTCAACATCAAGATTCAAGGTTTTCAGGCCATCAATGAATTCAGGTACGCTTCCGCTTTCGGTTTATTGTTCTTGATGATTTGACATGATAGATCTTGGGTTTAGATTTCATATTTAGTTATGGTTTAATTCTAACAAGTGGCATCAGTGCCTCGTCATGTTGAATCATTGAGAATCAATTGATTTATTTAATTTTGGTTGATTTGTTCTGAAATCTTATTTTAGGTTTCAATTTTGATATGATGTTTGAATTGATTTATGCTTAAATTTTTTAAATCAAAATCCTAAGTTTGACGATAATTGAATCCTTATTATGGTTTAAAATCATTATATTTCGGTGTTTCAATTATGTATTTGGGTGTGGTTTTGATTTTTATGTTGCGAATTCTCTTTAGAATGCAAGACTTTTTTTTTCAATTAGTCGCACTTTTTTTTAAATTTGCCGACTACTATTGTTAGTATATTAAATTTATTTTAGTTTTTCATGTTCGATAACCCTTATGTTGCTACTGTTGAATTTTGGGTTTAATACCAATGGAAATTTGCGCCTTATAATTGGTTAGAATTCACTAGCAACAATATAGTTTTGAATGTGGAAATATTGATTTATCATTTAATTTCTGTATTGTTTTTGATTCTTTAGTAATTGCATATAATAATTCAAGTTATGACATATATATTTGAGTTAAAATATATATTCAATTCGGTTTGATCAAAATTTTAGTTTTGATCGTTAGTTATCAAAAAAAGTTTGACTTGGGTTTTGTCGTGGTAAATTTACCTTGGAAACTTTATAATCATGTTAGCTCTCAAAGCTTTATATTCAGATTAGTGTAATAAATTACGGTTGAATTTATTAAATCTTGTTTAGTTTTGAACAGAACCTTTGACTTAAATTTATTTCACACTATGCTTAATTATGCCATTAATGTTATCTACGGAATATACATTTGGTTTTGGTTATGGAAAGCATGTCATTAATCTTATGGAATTCATATTCGATTCAGTTTGATCAATAATTCATTTCTTTTAACCGCTAGATTAATATGCACATTAAAGTTTCATGCGATCAATATATGAATTATTCATTTATATAATATTTCTGTTTTTTGACTTTTAGTTAAAGATTGATTATTTTGAATCCGACTTTAATTCTGGAAAATGCATGTTTAAGGATTTTTTTTTAGTAACAGTCAAAGATTTTGGTTTTCGATTTCTGATAGCCCTATTCAGACAATCTTATGTTGGGTTATTTTGGAAACTAAAGTGTTATCAGAAATTTCAGTTTTGACTGTTACATAATTTTAAATTTGGATATCGGTACTTTATGTTATATATTTTAAGATAAATTAATTGAAACATTAAGTCACCAAAGTGACCTCTCTTGTGGAAATTATTTATTTTAAAATATAAAAGGTTTTGTGCATATAAGTCGAATTATGTTAATATTAATCGGCCCAAAGGAAGGTTAATAATTAACGTTATTACATGTGCAATTATGGTAATAAACATGTGATAATTATTCAGTTTTATATGTGAGCAATAAATCGGCCCAAAGGAAGATTTCTGTTTGACATGTTCTTATTATCAATGTTTGATTACTGTATCAAGATATCACTTGCAAGTTAATGTTTTGTCCAAAGATGAAATATTAATGGAATGTCCGGTATCTTGATATGAGGTTTACCGTTATTCAAATTTATTATTATTTTGGTTATCTTTTAATTTGATTGAAAGATAAAATTAAGAAAAATATTTTGAAACAATTAAATTCATATTTTGGCTTCGAATGTCTAATATTTTAATGGATTAATTGAAACATAATGTCACCAAAGTGACCACTTTTGTGTAGATTAGTTTATTTAAAATATTAAGATAATTATTAGTTTTTGTAATTCATGCGTTTATTAATTGGCCCAAAGGAAAGTTAATATTTGGCCGAATTATAACGACAACTGTGGTGATAAATGTGTGACAATTATAAGGTATTTTATGTGAACAATATGTTAGTCCAAAGATTAATCTATTGTTTGACATAGTTTATTGTCAATGTTTGATTGCTATAACAAGAGTACTGCTTACAGTTAATATTACTGTCCAAAGACTTGATATTAATGTTGTGCTTGGTATCTTGAGGGGAACTAGCCATTATATTGAATTTATTTGTTTACTTATGAATATTTATGTGAGCTTGTTTTTATTTTATTTATTTATTTTTGTTCTGTATTTAGGTAATTTATCTTTGCTGTCACAATATCTGTTAAATACATTCTACACTCATGTTTAGTAAAACTGGTTTCAAGGAATAGAAAAGACACTTACATATAGTATTTGGTTGTATGAACACAGACTTTGCACTAAGGGAAGAATAACTTGCACCTCTCACCGCGGTAAGCACCCGTAAAAAGGGATTTTGAGAGGAGAAATTGTTCAAATTGTACGAGTCTAATGATCATAAAGAACAACATTCTATAAGTCTTTAGGAGCACAAATCTAAAGAGATTACTCATATTAAGGGTTTCCTTGATGAAATTAAGAAATGATTTACCCAAAACATTAAGGTTAAGATGACATCACTTATGCCTTCTTTGATGTCTATGAAGTATAATGGTCAAGGAAATGTGAGGAAGTACATTATGAAAAATGTTTAATATTGCTTCAAAATTTAAGGCACATAAGACCAAACTTTCTAACAATTGCTTGTTCTTATGATTTTGGTATCGCTTCCTATACAGTTTAACCAATTCAAAATTAGTTACAACTGTCAGAAGGAGAAATAGACTTTAAATGAGCTTATTTCTAATTGTGTTAAAGAGGAAGAAAAGTTGAAGCATTATAAATGTAAAAGTACTCATTTGGTTAGTGCTCATTTAGTTAGTGTCTCTAAGAATAAGGGCAATAAAAAATATATTAGAATAAAGTTGCTAAAGGTCCTAATCAAAAGAAACAACAATAAGTTACAAAGTATTGATTCTTTTGTATAAGTTAGGACACATGTGAAGAAATTAAACTTCAAAAGTGAGCAACTACTTCGGTTATTTTGAGTGATCCATGGGCTGTAAATTTTATGATCCCACAATAAGGATTATTTTAAAGAGAAGTTTATAAAATTTTTAGGATGTTGAGTTTGGAGGGAGAAATAAGGTTAGATACATTGCTATTGAGGGGAAGTTGAATTATAATTTAATTCATACTATCACTTTTAATGATGTTTAGGCTTTTACACCTATCATTAATCAAGAAATGAATCAAGTATCTCGGCAAAACAATGGTGAACAACTCACATTCAAGATAAGGTAATTGTTTCAGAAGAACAAACTCAACAACCTTAAAAAAATAAGTGTCATTAAAGATATCCACGAGAGGAAGGAGAAATATTATTCTAGATTATTACTTTGTCATTAAAGTTCTGACTCTCAAAAGTGGATTGATGTCATTCAAGAAGAGTATAATTTTATGCAAGACAATAAAGTTTAGGAATTTGTCTCATTATGTGAAGGTGCAAACCAATTGGTTGTAAATGGATATTTAAAACCAAGAGGGATGCAAATGATAATGTGGACAAGTATAAGGCATGTCTTGTATCTAAAGGATATACTCTAAAAGAAGACATTGATTTTGTGGAGACTTTCTCTCAAGTTTTATTGAAAGAATCTTTTAAGATAATCATGACGTTTATTGCTTATTTTAATCTTGACCTACATAAGATGGATGTTACGCTTGTGTTTTTCAATGGTGACATTGAAGAAACAAATTATATGGTACAATCATAGATTTGTGTCTAATGATACAAAATCATTGATATGAAAATTAAATAAATTCATCTATGAGCTTAAGTTGGACTCTCATTAACGAAATTATAAATTTCATATTGTTTATCTCATTTGGTTTTGAGATAAATTTGGTTCACAATTCTATATACTACAGTTCAGTGGGAGTAAACCAAGTGATACTCATATTACTAAAGAAGACAAATTTAGTCTTACTCAATGCCTAAAAGTAACCTTGAAATTTAAAAAAAAAATACTAAAGATTCCATGTGCATAATCTATTGAGAATTTAATTTATGTTCAAGTATGTATGCGTTCGAATATTGCGTACATTGTTTGAACGTTAGATAGATATTTAAGCAAATCTAGTCTGAACCATTGGATAGCAGCCAATAGGGTTATGAGATATGTTTAGAGAACAAAAAAAAAATTACATGCTCACATATTGGAGTTCTGGTAAGTTAGAGATCATCAAGTTTACAGACTTCGATTCTATTAGAATATTGATGCAAAAGAATTTTGTCACATGGGCTGCTAATTATAGATTGAATAGAAAGATCACTTCGGTTATTTTGTGACAATAAATATGCATTCATTTATTCTATAAACAATAGGAACACTTTAAATTTGAAGCACATAAATATTAAGTTCCTAGTTGTTAAAGAAAATTCAGAATGGTTGTGTGTCTATAGAGCATGCTGGTACAAACTCCATAATTGCGCTTTATTAAGAAACCGACACCTAGGTCTTTCATGAGCACACTACTCATGTGGGTGTAATGTTATTTAAGGATATTCAGTTTTAGTGGGAGTTTGTAATTTTGAAAAATGCTCATTCGTTTTAGACACAATTTTGGTTACTTCAGTTTAAGGATATTTTAAGATTATTTTCTGCAGAAATAAAGTTCTTTTGGTTTATGCACACTCTGAATTCAGTAAAGTTTGATCTCACTAAGGTTTAGAAGGACTAGTTGGAAATAGACATGTTTGGTTCACATTTCATGTAATTTTCCATGCTACGCATCCATGATTGATCTATGTCATTTGACTATATTTGTATACGTGACCATTGATGGGTCTTGTCATGATTGATACGACAAAGGCTGCTTTGATCCTATATGGATATAGTTAATGGACGAGATTGTTACAGAATAGCTATTATATAATAGCAAATTTTTGAGCTCATAAGGTTATACATTTGTCAGGAAACATATGTTGCCCAAGTGGGAGATTGTTGGATTAAAATCCGTAATAGTGGGCACATATGTATAATGTATATTGCTATTTTAAAGTATGACACAAAATTAAGTGACCAATTATGTTAGGCGTGTCATGGGTATTAAAATGTCATGGAAATAAAAGTGTAGATACCATAAGATGTATTTATAATTCAATGAGGGGCAGAGTTGTAAATACTTAATAGTTGATTATTAAATCAACTGTATAAAGAGGTAGTGGTCCCCAAAAAATAGGTTAACTTGTTTTTTCTCTCCTTCCCCGTCAGAGAGTTTTACGTCAAGAGAAAACATATCTTCTTGGAAGATCAATACCAAAGATTTGGGATTTCAACATCAAGATTCAAGGTTTTCAGGCCATCAATGAATTCAGGTACGCTTCCGCTTTCGGTTTATTGTTCTTGATGATTTGACATGATAGATCAATTTTCTCTTCATATGAATTAGAAGGTGCTTTATGGTTTTCTACAATTAGGAACATCAACGAATAATATCATATTAGAGTATAGTTATACTCTTATTTTGTTATTATGTTGGCTGTATATTTTTGTTTTTATTGAAATTTTTAGTAATATTTTTATTTTTAGTAATTTTTTTTTATTTTTTGTTTAAAGATAGATAAACCTTCGAACTTTTTAAAAATATTAATTAAGATTTTAATTTTTGTTGGATTATCACATCATTATTGTAATGATCAATAATAATTTTTGTTGGTCAAAGTGTCACATTGATTACTTTTTCGTGTTTAAAAGTTTAATTGAGAATAAAAAAATTTAAAGGCTGAATTAATATTTTAAAAGTACGAGAGCCTCAAAAACTATTAAGCCAAAAAAATTTTATGCTTTTATACTTTATGAGTCTAGAAAGAAAAAATGAGCATAATATTTTCTACTTGAATCGTTGCATTATTATTTATTTTCATTATTTGCTTCTTTACGATCATCATCGTCGCTTACAGATTTATTATATATCAAATTAATTTAGAGATTGACAAAGTGAAAATTTTTCTCTATCAGCACACAACATAGAATGAAAGCATCAGTGTTTGTTGCAAGATTATTAATATTAACATAGAACGAAAATAAAATAAATTTGTTCATCTTTCATGAGACGTATATAATGATATAATCAAAAGCTGACAATTTTTTGCAACTTCAAAATCGTTATGTAGATGGTAATTCAACAATTCAAGTAAATATATTTTGATTTTTCTTTATAGAACCATAAAGTATCAAAACATCTAAAAGTTTGTACAAAAACACAATAATAATGAAGAATTGATTTTGCATCAACTCGTAAAATTTAGAAAAAAATGCAAAAAAAAAAATTACCAACAAGTGAAAGTTGAATGACCAAAACGTAAACATACTCATAATTGAGTGAACAAAATATAAACAAAAAGTTAATGTCTATTTGAGATATAATTATATAGTGACTTGATTGTTATAATTGATTAACAAAGTGATTTGATTGTGATTTTTAGAATATAATAACCCAATTGTATATTTACTTATAATTAAGTAACATGTATACTTTACCATAAATCTTTTCTTTCTTTGCACACATAAGTAAAAATAAAAAAAAATGTAAACTTACGTTTAGACGTTAGATTTTTTTTTATAAAAAAAGACGTTAGATCTCGTAGATAATGTTTATGAGAGTAAACTTGATATAATATTTATTGGAGTAAATTAGATTGAAAATATTATTATTATAAAAATTTATAATATTTTATTTAAATTAATTGATTAATAAATTTTTTGAACAATTTTTACCTTGAGGAGAGATTGAAGAAATATGCTCTTACTAGATTTAAAATCCACAACTTAAGGGGAGAAAAAATATTAACTGAGAGCTTTTAACCGCAATATTAAAAATTCGGGGAGTTTAAATTTTACTAACCTATATAAACAAATTATTTGGAATTATTTTTTTCTTCTATTTTTGAATTTTTATGTCCACAAAATGAACTTTAAGTCCGTTAATAAATCTAAAATTTGAATGACACAAACGTCAAACGAATGGTACGAAAACAAATAGGATCCATTGAAAACAAATAAATTAGTATAAAATGTAAATAAGTTAAATTTATCAGATCAAATGATAGCTGGAATCGGTGGTGGGTTCAAAAAATTTGAATTATGAAAGTATTTTTTAAGAAAATAATATTGTATTTAAATTAAGTTGTCAAAATTTATTAAAAATATAAATATTTTTTAAAATATAATATCAAATTTATTTTAAATATTTTTATAGGAAAAAGAAAACTGTGGGTGAATTGACGCCCCAATTGCTTCATGACTCCGCTAGCGGTTGGGACCCTCCAAACTGGTCCTAAATGCGTCCTGCTGTGCTTTGTGGACGCTAAATATTATGGAATTATATTAAGGCGTAACAGTATCAGAATTTTGAATTTTTGAAAAAAAATAAAATTTTGAATTTTTTTATATTTAATTAAATTTTTATACTTTAAAATGTTATCAATTCATCTTTTTAATCAACGTTAATTGTTAAATTTAACAAATTTTTTTAACCAAATATTTTATAATAATAATATCTCAAGAAAAAAATTGTTAAAAATTAATTTAAAATATTAATTTAATTTATTGGTGTGGGGCTTAATTGACTGTAAAATGTTATAGCGATACAATTAATTTGTCTTCAAAAACATTTAAACTTTATATTAATAATTGAGGACTTGAAAAAGAAAGTTGGACAAGGAAATATAAATGAATTCAATGATTATGGAGTATGCTAATAAATATATGAAGAATATAGCAAACATGATGATGTGATATATTTAATACGTGTCGATGAATTATGAAAAAATGTCAGATTAATTTTTATTCAATTGGTATTATTATAATGAAAATTTTACTCACATATAATTTTAAGGTTTTTTTTCAAAAATATGGTATTTTTATTTTAATTTCTAAAATATTATATTTGCTACAGTATTTTAGAAGTCGGATTCAACTAAATCCGACTATAAACAATACTTTTTAAAAAAAAATGTTAAAAATGTCTAAAGTCGGAGCCTCTTGAACTTGCCCTTAAGGGCATTTTTATAATTTACAACCTAAAGTCAAAGTCTCCTAAACCAACCTTTAGGGTACTGTAATAAATGCACTAATTCAGGGGGAAAAAATAAAAAAGGACAATACTTTAAGAAAAAAAAAACAAACCTTAAAGCAATATTTATGAATTTTCTCATATTATTATTATAACATCTCACAGTGGAAATTTTAGAGTGAGACATTCTTATGGAGCGTTTGGTTCATGAAAAAGATTATTGTCAGAGGTAATAATTTTTTTTGAAATCTTATTTTCATATCTGATTTTTCTCATTCCTATCAACTTGGAAATGATTATTACCAACAATAGTACTTTTTTGTCAACATCCTGAGAATGTGATTTCTTGCCACTTTAGATAAAATTGTCCTTGAAGTAATATATATATATTTTAATTTGGATCCTTTGTAACATATTTAAATAGCGTAAATTTATTAAATAATTTTATTTTTTATTAGTTTAATATTTAAATGGGTTTATACATATTTAAAAAATATTTAAATAAAAGACAAAAAATTATGGCTATGAAATTTTTTGATAAGATGCCTAAATATTTTATAATTTTTTTATAAAATTTTGGTAAGAAAATAAAATAGACACGTAACATATTACAAGGAGAACCTTTGAGTTTATTGATTTTATGTTTTATTTTCGTAGAAATTCTCGTAATTTAGTGCTTTATGATACGATCATCAAGGTAATTTGCATTTTAAATCACTAAACTTAACATCCACTTTTATTTACATGACAAACCTTTAATTTAATCAAATTACATCATTTAACTTTCATTATTTATAAATTAAGCCACTTATATTGAAACCATTAAATAATTGTAATGAAAAAAACTAAATTAAAACTTTTATTTAATATATTTTCACATACCATTAATAAATAATTAATTAGTAATTTAAATATTTTTTGTTATGATTTATTGGAAATTTAGCTATTTTTCTTTGATTTATTCAAATGAAGTGTTTTAAAAAATTCTTACAAAAATTTATTAAAATTATCAATTAACCACTACTTGATGATGACGTTTGAAAAATATGTTGAGTAAAAGTGTCAATTTTAATTTTTTTATTAGAATTATTTAATGGTTTCAATACAAGTGACTTAATTTATAAATAATAGAAGTTGAATGATATAATTTTATTAAATTAAAGGTATGTGATGTAGATAAAAGTGGATGTTAAGTTTAATGATCTAAAATGTAAATTACCCCGACCATCATCTTCTATTTATCATTTTTTCTTGAATATATACAAATTTATTATTCATTTTATTATTTCAATCGTTCTTTAATATTTGGGGAGTATATTTATTTAAAAATTATTTTATATTAGTTTAATATTTAAACTTCGTTACTCATTAAATATTTATTTATTTGAATTTAATTATAAAAATTTTAATATTAATAAAAATATATATTTTATATTATTTATACTAATTATATTAGTAATATGCTAAGTATAATTATATGAATTTTCAAGCAAATATTTTTAGATTAATATTAAAAGTTAAACTTGTTAAAGAGAAAATATACCACAAGGACAATATAGTAAAATTTACTTCCAAGTAATCTTATATTCCCTCAACCAAACAATGTAATCTTATATTCATACCAAATAAACTAAACAATGTAATCTTATATTCCTACCAATTTTATATTCCTACCAAATAAACCAAACAAGGTAATCTAACATTTCCAGTAATATCGGTAATCTAACATTCCCAGTAATATCTCAGGTAATGCTACATTCTGAGAATCATATTCTCAAAGGTAATCTTGCATTTCGTGAACCGTTTGTACTCTTAGGGTGAGGCTAAAATGAGGTGAATTTACATAAATTATTACTATTTTTGTAAGAATTTGTGTAGTTACACAAATTCTTACAAAAATAGTAAGAATTTAAGTTATAATATAAGAATTTTTGTAATTATACAAATATTTACCTAAGTTAAAATCTACATAAAATTTTACCAACAAAATCTTATTAAGTTAATAATAATTTATGTAGTTACATATATTCTTACAAAAATAATAAAAAAAATATGTATGGCCGCATCCTAACCTCCTGTCTAAAATTTCCTATCTCAAAGCTGTAAAATTTTTTGAGCAATTCCTCTTTAGTTCGCACCACAAGGGCACTATCAACTAAAGCCGTGGATTTACAGTTTAAGAGCTGTACCATAGTCTTATTATCCAATTTCAAATTAATCTGTCAAAATCCCAGACACCATGTATGCACAAGTGCATCATGTGCCTCTCACAGTTCCGCAACAAACACCGAGCAAATTCAAAAAGCCATGCACATGTATCATCCCTGATCACTCCCCCATTGACGCCATATTACAAGTTCCACCAACAGCTCTGTTCGCGTTAATTTTAACTCATCCCTATAACGGTCTCCGCCAACTCATCACCGTCTCCATGAGATCACCCGATAAAACCGACAAGGAAGAAGAAGCCCCATCACGAAGCCGGCAACAATAGCCCACAACATCCTAAAGCAGCTCACGTCCCTCATTGAACTTGCGTTTTCAAAGCATCCAACAGGTAACGACAAACATAATTCTCCATTTCCTCTCCATCATTTGAGCGTGTCCAACTTCCCTCCGGTTCTCTTCAAACCAAACCTCAAATGATCCAAAAAAAAAAAAATTCTGCAGGAGGTCTTGTCCGACTTAATTGAACTTTGTTATAAGTTTCAGGGTTTGTATTTTTTTTCTTTAATTACAATAGATTAATTTGAGTATTTTTTTATTTGTGTTAAAAATTTGTTGGGGTCTTGGGATCCGAATGGGTTATGTTAAAAATTAGTTGAGTCTTTTACATCTTGATAAGTTCATACTCTCCAATTTAATATTTTTAATCCACCGATTTAATCATAATGTAATATTCGAATTTTAAAATTTGGAAAATATAAAAAATAAAATTAATCAATCTAGAATTTAAAAATAAAATAATTTACTTAGTTGAGAATTAACATGATTTTGATGGAAAATAACAAATCCTCTAAGCATCAGTGAGATAGGGACTGTTGGCTTTGACAATGAAAGGAAATCCACTAAGCTTCACACAAAATTTGTGATGCTTAGCTTTGACAACCATGCTCTTTTTTCTTCCGAGTAAAATATACTTTTAAGACACTTAATTATTAGTTTGATTATAAATAAGTCACTTTTTTTCCGTTAAAAGTTACAATTTAATCATTTAATTAAATAATTGTTATAAATAGGTCATTGACCATTAACGTGGATGAAAGACGATGACGTGACATGACATGATAAAATTTTAGTCCCAAAACTAATATTTATTCAATTTGGTCATAATTAAGAAGAATTTAATAAATTTAACCTTCATATTTATAAATTATATCATTTTAGTTTTTTTCTTCTCCCAAAAATTTAATACTTTTCTATTGCAGTTATTATTATCTAATAGTTAATTTTATCAGTAATTTATTGTTGCTTTATGATAGAATACAGTTATCCAATTACAACTTTGATCCAATACACTCACTCAATTTGATAATATCGTAAAAAAAGTTAAATAAAATTAAATTTATTGAATTATTTTAAATTAAGACCATATTAATCGAGTGAATAAGTATTGGATATTAAAATTGTTATTATAACAGACTACACTAGACGTTCGTCTCAATTTTAATAAAAGGGTGATTTATTTGTAACAATTTTTTAATCGAGTAACTAAATTATTTTTTATTAAAAATTGAAATGTTTATAACGGGGCTGATAATTGAGTGGCTGCTTGGAGAGTATTTTAGCCTTTTATTTATTTCCAAGCTTTAAGTCATTTCTAAAACTCCTGCAAATTTGTTTGTGTGCTTCATTAAAAAAAATCAGGTCAATCCAATTTCTGTTGATAATTTTGTTGAAGTCTTGTGTTTGTGGTATTTAAATAACTTGGTTTCTCCACCTTTTGTTTTTTGGTGTTGAATCTCACGTCACCAAATATTGTCAGCTTATCTCACACTTGTCCAGAGAATCTAACCTCAAAAAACCTATCAAAATTGCATGTAAATTTTGTAAATTTCCACATAATTTAGCTGTAAACTTCAACCTGTCTACATCTCTCTTTATGTAAAATGAAAAAAAGTATTTATCTTCCTTTTTTCCTTTCTCTGGTGGAAATTCATCTGTGATCATGTGCTGAATTATCATTTCTGCATGTAATTTTCATTGTTTCCATCAAACCTGGAAAATGGGTTCCACAAAGTTTGTTTCTTTTTCCCAAATTTTATTTTATGTACACAGTCTTTGAGGTTCCTGTTTAGCAGGGAGCAAGATTGAAGAAAACCCTTTTTTTTCTTCTTTTGAAGGATTTGTTTAGCCATGGGTTCAGACTCATTGAAGAATCCTCTTTTATTGAGTGATGAAGTTGAGCCTGGTTATGTCAAAAATCCATCTCTTCTGAAATCATCACTGAAATGGTGTTTAAAGCTTGTAATCTGGGTGATTTTCATTGCTTGGGTTGCTCTTATTTTTCTGTATCCAGGTGAAATTGGTAAAGAATTGGTTGATAAAATCATCCATTCCACCAGAGGATCTGTTTTTGGCATTTCAGGTTTGTTTATCATTTCATTCAATTTGTTGTTGTTTCTTGTAAGTTTATTATTTGCTTTGTTTTTACTCGATGTTTAACTGTGTATTCTCAGGAAGTTTGTTCTTGGCATTCAGTGCTCCGATCCTTCTCGTTGCGATCCTTGCCGTAGTCCATCTTATAATCTCTGGTGAAGAAGTCTTTGAAAAGTATGTTCATTTCCATGCTGAAACTTGTGTTGAATTGATGTAATTATGTATGCTGTTTTGATGAACCTGAACATTTTGGCATTGTTTATATAGGAAGAGTTTAAAGAAACCCGGGTTTCGTTTATGGACTTTCCCTGTTCTTGTGGATGGACCATTTGGGGTTGTTTCTGCAGCTGAGCTCATTGGGATAATCATCTTTGTTGTGTTTGTCATATGGGCGATGTATGCTTACACCTTGCGGAATCTTAACCTCTTTATCGAGTTCGACGTTCCTGCTGCAGACAAAGGGTAAACTATTTTCTACTCCGATTCGTCCTTTTTCTTGAAGTACTCATGTGTGATGTATACCGAATACTCACATCTGAGTAACATAGATGCCTGTATTTATTGGTTTCAATGTTCTCACCATCAAGTCTTGTTCATTGAGGGCTAATTTCATCTCTTTCTTTCAGTCGGTTTTTGTTGGAAATGACGGGACTTCGATTGGGAATGTTGGGATTACTTTGCTTAATCTTCTTGTTCCTCCCGGTTTCGAGGGGTTCACTTCTTCTTCGTCTTATAGACATCCCTTTTGAGCATGCTACGAGATATCATGTATGGCTGGGACATCTCACCATGATGCTCTTTACACTCCATGGACTGTTCTATGTAATTGCATGGGCAATAAAAGGAACACTAGTGCAGGAAGTGAGTCTTTGTGTTCAGTTTTCTTTCAGGTTTAACTCACTCACTAGTGAAGGAACATTGTTCTATGTATACGCACACACAGACATATATACATGTGCAAAAGCTGTTGAAGTTAGTGGCTAAACTGTTTCCTTGTTAAATCTTCCGTGCAGTTATTGCAATGGAAAAGAGTCGGTATTGCTAATTTACCCGGAGTTATCAGCCTTTTAGCCGGCCTGTGTATGTGGGTTACATCGCTTCATCCGGTGAGGAAAGACTACTTCGAGTTGTTCTTCTATACGCATCAACTGTATGTCGTCTTCGTAGTCTTCTTGGCATTGCATGTCGGTGATTTTGTTTTCAGCATCGTCGCCGGAGCGATATTCATTTTCATGCTCGATCGCTTCCTCCGCTTCTGCCAATCACGAACGACAGTTGATGTACTTTCGGCTAAGTGCCTTCCCTGTGGAACAGTTGAATTGGTCCTCTCAAAACCTCAAAGTAAGAACATAATGATCTTCACAAATTTGAAGTTTCCTTGTGATAACTGATATGTATCTATTATGACATTGCTGTTCTCATTCTTTTTCGGACTGAAATATGTAGGTTTGCGGTACAATGCACTCAGTTTTATTTTTCTTCAAGTTCGAGAATTATCGTGGTTGCAGTGGCATCCTTTCAGCGTTTCGTCGAGTCCTCTAGACGGTAACCATCATCTTGCTATTCTCATAAAGGTTCTTGGGAAGTGGACAGGAAGTTTGAGGGACAGTATCTTAAGGATGTCCGAGACAGAACCGTCGAAGGTTACCAAAACCACAATAACAGCTTCTGTTGAGGGACCTTACGGACATGAATCACCGTATCATTTGATGTATGTAGTCCTATATCTTTCCTCTCTTTCAGCTTTCACAGGAATGAGAACCTGATCTTGTTTTTCACAGGTATGAGAACCTGATCTTAGTTGCAGGTGGTATCGGAATTTCGCCATTCTTGGCGATCTTAAGCGATATCCTTCATCGTGTTAACGATGGAAAGCCATGTCTACCAAGAAGGATTATGGTTGTTTGGGCTGTTAAAAAGTCAGATGAGCTCCCTCTTCTTTCGACTGTCGACATGGAATCGATTTGTCCTTTTTTCTCCGACAAACTAAGCCTCGAGATCAATATCTATGTCACTCGAGAATCCGAGCCTTCGTTGGTATGTCTAGTTTCTACTCAGTACTTATGCTTTGCTTTCAAACACAAGCCATACCATTTTCTTATTTTATTTGCCATTGATTTTTTCCTCTAGGAAGAAGGTAAGGTTCATGTGGCATCAAACTCTTCCTGCCCTTTCTCCGGCCGTAGTATGTCACCATTGGTTGGGACCGGAAACAACGTATGGTCAGGCCTATATGTTATTATATCAACTGTCGGATTTATTGTCTTAATGGCTTTGTTGCGGATTTTCTACATAAATCCTTATGGCGTATCTACCTGGTGGTACCTTGGTCTTCTTTTCATCATTTGCATGGTGGCAAGTGTTGTAATCTTCGGCGGCGGCGTGATCGGTTTATGGCACCTTTGGGAAAAAAGGGTTTCTACAAAGGTTGAAGAAGAAGATAATGAGAGGACAAAGGTTGAAACTGTTGCAGACAAAAATTCGAGTCAGAAGAATCTTGAAAGTTCAACCATCATTCAATATGGTACCAGACCAGACTTCAAAGGTCAGTGCCATAATAAAACTTTAAAAGGAACTCTCGTGTCGAACGCATACACGTATCTAGCATTGACAGCCAGGTCTGAGTGATCTTTCTCGACTTGATTCATTTTTTCTTTTTTGCAGAAATATTTGCAGCCACAAACAGAAAATGGGGTAATGTTGATGTAGGGGTGATTGTTTGTGGTCCTCCGACTCTTCAATCAAGTGTTGCTAAAGAAATCAGGTCGCATAACATAAGGAGACAACGCCATGACACCATTTTCCATTTCAACAGCCATAGCTTTGATCTATAATTATTATTAACACTACTGGAATAGTTTATATGTATATCATGTATAAATGTATGTATGCATGTATGTATTTGTGTATGCATGTATGTATATTTGGAGAGATGGAGAAGCCTAGATGTATGTAATATATAGATGAAGCAAAAGGAATCTGCAAATCTATGACAAATGGCGCAGTTGTTAAGGTAATGAAGATATTATTTTGAAATTTCATTTATATATATATTCAGATTGCAAGTTTTCTGTAAGCAAAAGCTAGCAAGTAGATAAGTTCTACCATATAATCTAGCATTGCTAGCAATGCCACATATTGACAACTAGATAAATTTACATTAAAATAATTTGGACAAAAATGAAGAGAAGAGGCCATGACCGAAGGGTGTCACAGGAAAGAACTGTAAATATACCGGGTTTCATCGGAGACGGTGAGGATGAACGTCGTCATTGCCATCTTGACTTGCAAAATTATACTATCGATGGCGGCTCGGCCGTAAAATCTAAAAACATATAAACTTGTTGTTTCTTGATGTTATCAAGAGCTTCCCAATGGATTCGATTCTACCGTATGATAATGCTCAGTTCCCTTTAGCTGGTATCAGTTCCCTTTACCGTATTGACCAAAAACAATTAAGCATAAAATCCCCCAAAAGAATTAATAAAAACAAGTAAATGAACAATATCAGAAATTGAAATCTGCCAGTCCAACAGTTTTTAATCAACAATTAACACTAAGGTTAACAAGAAACACTTGAAGAACAACTAAGATTTCAACCCACAAAATGTATTACATTCGCATGCCGGGATTCGAATTCAGGGTAACATGAGCATTCTTGGCCACCAAGTCAATTAGTGGATTTTAACCCCACTTGCCATTTCTAACAGCAGCACAAGTCTTTCGCATTTCGATCACATAGGAGGCTTCTTCCCGGCCTTTTGGGCAAGGAATACATCAGTAAGCACTGTCTTGGACTGCAGCGATGCCTTCAGTAACTCAACACCCTGAAACAAAAACCAGACAAAAGCAATGAAACCTGTGTTTATTACAGCAGCTTTATAAATGAATTGAGATAAGGCTCACCTCATCCATGCCTACATTTACTACTTTTTTCCTGCAAAGCATCGACTTGTTTCACATTGAACTTATTGAGCATAGTTATGCTCGAAATAGTTGACATTGGTGTGACTGTCAGATCATCCAAGATCATATACGTAACGACCCCTTTCACATAACCACCCTCATTTGCAGCAGATGATGCAGTTGAAACCTTATTTGGGGGGTGCACATATGTTGTAGTGGCATTCATGACATGTCTGCAAGTAGGGCAAGTAGCTGTTGGATCATCTGTATAATAAAACAGACAATCGGAACAAAGATGATATGAACATTGATATATTCCTTGTGGTTTTGTTGATTTAACGTTAGGCAACAAGAGTCAAGAGAGGAACATCAGTTGCCAAGCTTGAAGAGTACGTAGGTTTCAACAAGGTGTCCCTGGTTGGTGTCGGATGAATGTATGCATAACCCAGATTTGCAACGCTCCGGTAAAGGTTTCCAATGCATCCAACCATGCCTTCTTTTGTTAGCAGCCTTATGACGGTTCCGACCGGCAGTAACAACATGTTGAAGAGAAAATCAACAAAATCTTTGTCAGCTTCCGCAAAAAGAACCCTTTGCCCCTTCGAATCTATCAGAAGCTTCAAGCTCACGGTGGCGGCGGTGGTTGCCATGAATGGTATTAGTCGATATGCACAAGACAGAGTGAATTGAAGTGACAAGTTCCTGCCTGCTTTATATACAGAGGTTTCCTCGCAGTAATGAAGATTAGAGAGAATTGGAAAGTACAAAATGAACATTCAGCAAAGAGAACTCTTGAATTTCCACCAGTTCATATGTACGTAGTTTGAACCTGCCATGTATCATTAACGGAGTTCCTTTACTTCCACATCAAATCATAAATGACTTATAGTTGGATTCATATAAATTGAAACCACAAATGTCTGGTTTACACCCTACTAATAACGTTGAAACTGGCTGGCTGGCATAATACATAAACTTTCATTCGTTATTAGATTGTGTTTAAGCAAATGGTGGATTTAGAAACTGTATTTTTCCTTTTCTATTGATTTCTCTCATGTATGATAGGATTAAGCAAATCATACCTCATGTGGTACGGTCTCAGGATTCTATGTCGGGTTCAAACCTTTAAGAAGTTATATTTGAAATTCATCAATAGAAAGTAAAAAAAAAAACTAAATTATATAAGAATTTAAAATTTCAGAGTTACGATTGTACCCCAACACCCCTCGGTCCATCCCTAATGTCATATACATATTTGGACTTTCATCTCATATGCATAAATATTAAAAAGTTTCTTAGAAATATATATATATAGTCCCTCATAAGTTAAAATTCTTTAAATGACCCCTTTAATCAATGAAGTTGAGTTCCACCACTAAATTGCAGAAGTTGAAAAGTATTGAACAGGGATTCGCCCTATATGGTAACGGATTCAACTAACTTTAATGTTAGTAAGGAAACTCCATTAATGTTGCATGGCAGGTTCAAAATTACAGATGATGTGGAATGTCCAGAGTTGTCTGTTTTGAATGTTCATTCTGTCTTTTCCAGTTCTCTCTGAAGATCACTTATGAAATTGTCTGTGTCAGAGTATTTTCGCGTCAAATCAACTTAAATAATTCAATTTTCGAGGCCACCCTAACTTTAGCAAGCACACGAGTCTTTGATTTTGAGTCTATCAGAAGCTTTAAGTTAGCGCTGAAAATGAGACGATACAGATTATGAGTTATTTGAGCTCGACTTGGTCAAAGCTTAACTCGATTGGACTTGACTCAAGCTCGAATTCGGTTCGAGTTCTTAACGAGTTGAGCCGAGCTACTTGATACCCGACTCGAAAAGCTCGCGAGCTACTCGAAAATATAATATATTAATTTTTTATAATTTAAAATCTAAATTTCTAAACTTAAAACTCTAAACATAAGTAACCCTAAAATCTAAATCATAAATTCTAAACCCAACAACCTAAACCTTAAACACTAAAACGAAAAAATAACAAGCTTGAGTTTACAAAACTTGTGTATCAAAGTTTTTTGTTAATAGGGGCGAGCTACTCATGTCCGACACGGTCAAAGATCGGTCAACACTTGACTCAGTTGGGCTCGAATCAAGCTCAAACTCAACTTGAGTTCTTAACGAGTCGAGACAAACTCAGCACTATTCGGCTGGTTTACACCCTACTTCAAGATGACAATTGTGGTACCGGGAGCAGCCATTGAAAAGTACTATTATTTCAATGTTCAATAAGGTTACTGCCTCGTCTGGCACCTTACAGCGGTTAATTTGCAGTAACTAAGACTTCATTTGGACTCGCAGTGAGATTGGTTTCATTGAAATTAAAATACCGATGATAGTTAGGGACGAAATCAAAATATAATATATAAGTGTGTGAGGACTAATAAATTTTCAGAACTGTTACAAATAAATTTTCAAATAGATACAATCAATAAAATAATTAATTAATTAAAGAAAATTCAGATTCCACAATGGCACGTGCGTACCGGGTGCATCCACCACCTAGAAGTTGTGATAATCACAATGCTTCAATACAATAATTGCGTTGCCAAAATATAAAATCTAAATTTTTAACTTTAAAACACTAATAAATTCTAAACACTATCGCTTAAACCTTAAAATAAAACCTAAACAGCTAAATAACCTCGTCAATGTATAGGATAATAATTCATTATTTAAATATAGGTTAATTTGCAATTACCAATGGATCATAGAGAAGTGGAAAGGCTAATGTATACAGGACGAGAATTTTTGAATTTCAAGGCATAACTTGTTCCATAAACCATACATAAAACAACTTATGAATATTTGAGCTGGTCAAGTTTACTCGTCATTCTCATAAAACAACTTTGCGTTATCCAAGCCAACTGTTATTTTAAAGCAGTAGTCTGAAACTATTTTGTAACATCAAAATATATAATAACTGTTGGAATTCATGATAGTTCTAAATTCAAAGACAAAACCGAAATCAACAAAGATATCTAGGAGATTCTGTGGATCAGCCAACTGCAGACACATCAACAGCAACAAAAGTCTTTCGCATTTCGATCACATAGAAGGCTTCCTCCATTTTAAAAAAATAAATTTTGCCATACTAAGGGCATTTGTTTAGAAAATAAGTCGGCTACTAATTATCATGAAAATCTTTTGGAAGATGGGGATTTCTTTTGAAAACTTTAAATTTTCTAAGACGATGAAAACTTGAAGTCGCAACCGGCCACTTGGGTAAGGTATGCCGGATACCATAAAACTAAAGATTTGTTGCGAAGAGGTTCGAGAATTGGTTACGTGTGTGGAAGGATTAGCACCCCCATCACGCCTGGGGATCGGTACCAGAAAATTTATTACTCATAAAAGAATGAAAGTCATTGAAATTTAAATTGAATTTAATTTGAAGTTCTTAGATAAAGATTAATCTTGATTGCAAGGGCCTTATCGAATTGGTAGACTCAAATTAATTAAAAATTTAATTAATAAAGTTGACGATATGTCGGACCATAAATTAAACCGACATCGAATAAGCCCGACTGCCGTGTTAACTTATGATTCGACCTTCGTACGTCAACTTTATGCATGATGCAAACATTTAAATATGATGTAACGACTTTGTTAATTTTTAGTCCATTTACCTCGGGACGGCAAAAATTAATTCGAATATTAGGTCAACATCCTTTAAGCTCTGACTGTTATGACACAAATATTAGAATTAATAAATACCTCCCTTTTTATAATTTAAGTTGATTAACGATGTTATTAAGATATAAGATTACATGAATGTGATTAATGTATGACAAGCAAGGGGCATATATGTAAACACAAAAAAAATAAAGGCCCAATTTAACATATAGCTCAATTATATATTTAGCCTTAAAAGATTAAGAAACCTAATATATGGTGACTAAATTGTAATTTAATGCTAAATTAGACTTCAAAATTGATATTTTTGTTTTTTTAGTAATTAAAAATTGTTTAATTAATTTAATGAATTTAACATTTACCCCAATAAGCCAAGGATAAATTTAAATTCACTAAATTAATCCAAACACTAATCTAATTAATATTCCAAAAACTAAGACTAATCTGATAAATTTTAGGATCATGTCCCTATAATACGAGCACACGACTTATTCGAATTAATTTGGTTATTCCCAACCTAAGCCCAAAAGCTTGAAACTATTAAAATTAGGCCCAAAACTAAAAGCCCAAACTACTAAAACCAAATCTAAAAGTTTAGGGCTCAAAAACATTTTCATGCATTTGTTATCAAAATATAACTTGAGATTGTATTACAAACCTTAAAATTATAAATATTATTGCCTCTCCCCTTTATTTTTATTTTTTCCTTTTTTTAAAAAATAAAAAACTATATATGTTATACACTTTCAAAAATTATATATTCCATATATGTATAAAAAATTTACATATATTATAATCTTTCTATTACATAAAACTAGCATTAAGAAAAAACTTTATTTATAGTAATATTAATATTTTATTTTAAAGAAAAAACATATATCATAATGAAAAATATATTATCTATATTTGTAGAAAAATCATGTATTTAAAAAAAATTATATACATGGTATAAAGAAATTCATATTATAATACATATATCATGAAAAAACTATGTATAATGCATTTTAAAAACATTACATGTATATATCCCATATTATGTTAACAAGTTCTACATCATGTATTATAAATATTATATATATATATATAATCATTAAAATATTTACACTATTGCTTTTATAAAATATTAATATTAGATGGGTCATCTATTTAAAAGAAAATGCATATATGTAGTATATTATAAACTAAATATTAAATTTTATGTACCACCTAAATACTATGTAACATGTATAAAATAAATGTATTATACAACATTTAATAACAAAAAAAGATAAATAAAACATATTATACCTAAAAAAATAAATATGGGCTGCCATTAGATAAATAGGGTAAAGGGTTTACCAAGCCCAAGCAGATTGGGCTCCAAATTGTTGGGTTGGGCTGTTGGAGCGGACCGGGTCGGGTTCTGGAGCAAGTTGCTATCCGGGCAAACTAACCAGCTTAGCCGGTCACGAAACCGGTTATACCGGTTTCGATAAAAGGGGTTATTATAACCCTAAATCAGACTCCTCTGATTACTTTCCCCCTTTTTGCCGCAAGCTCGAGAGAAAGAGAGTGTTCGGCCGCCGTTTGGTCACCAATCATCTTCCGTTAGGCGCGTCGTCACCTCCGCCCGGCGTCTCCTAACTCACTCTTACTTTTCGTCGGTAGTTATACTCTAGAAGACAGGCCGTTCGTCTTGAAATTGGCCGAAGCTCCTACGGCTTCCTCGCGCCAGATCTTCGCCGGCAGCCATTGGATCGACGCGATCTCGAAGTATATGACTCTCCTCACTACGGCCCAGCTCTTCACCATTGAGATTCGCCGATAAAGCCTCCGTTCCCAGGAAACGTCGCCGCCGAGAGGTAAATTTTCCCCTTTTCTGTTGTTACTTTCCTTTAGATATATATATATATATATATATATATTCGAACTCAAAAGATTAATACGATAATAAAGGGTTGCATATGCATGATTGATTGTTCTTTGGTTGCTTGCTGTGATTATATTAAAAAAAGATGAGGAAAATGAAAGGGGAAATCGGAATGTGTTTTTTTTATTTCTTGAATCTAGAAAACCTGCCTCTAATTACAAACTCGATTACATCTGTTATCCTCAATCTTTGTTCATACTTTCAAGCAAACATTAATTGAATAACTATGGTTGATTACACCTAAAATTAGGTTTTGCTAACCCTTAATTTTTTTATTATTTTTGCCCATGCTGGTGGTTGGGAGCCGGTGATAATATCCCGAGATTGTCGGCGACGAAGCTACGTGGCCAGGAGGCGAATCGGCAACAGCGCGTGGATGATAACGCGACTGTGGGTGGGCTCCACGCGCACGTGGAGGACGGCGCGTGAGGAAACTGACGAATCTGAACAGCCGACTCCGGTGCCATCTGGACCGTTGGATCAAATATGTTCCAACGGTCAGATTTGAGGTGGCTGCAAAAAAGATGATAGATAATTAGATTTTTAAGGTTTTTGGTTTATGTTGGATATGGGCTAGAAATGTGTATTTATATTTTTAGATTTTTTAATATGTATGGACTTGGACTTTCTATAACTACTTGGGCTTATGTTTTAATTATGATCTATTTATTATTATTATTATTATTATAATATATTTTTAAGATAACAATAATGCATATAATATACATGTACGTATACATATTACACATACATGAACACATGTACATACGAACAATAGTACACACATAACATGTATATATAAACACATGCAATATACAACATTCATATTTAAGTAATAATGGCATCGAAATAACAAATACATATATATGCACATTCACATTAAAACAATAGTAAACATACATAATATACTCATAACACATACATATATTACGTGCAATTTGGACAAACAACACATACATTCATATTTTAAATAAACACTCATAAAGAACACATACTTAAGATATAGACTTTATATGCATACTAACACATATAAGCCCATTTTAATCACCTAATAATAAGATAAACATATATAAGCTCATTATTAAAAAATAAATAAATAAGTTAACCCGAATAAAATTAGTGATTACAACTTCTTGCTGGCTTTCTGGGCAAGGAATACATCAGTAAGCACAGTCTTGGACTGCAGCGATACCTTCAACAACTCCACACCCTGAAACAAAAAACAGACAAAAGCAATCAAACCTGACTATCTTACAGCAGCTTCATAAATGAATCCCAATAAATCGAGGATCACCTCATTCATGCCTACAGTAACTACTTTTTCCTGCAGAGCATCAACTTGTTTCACATTGAACTTATTGAGCATAGTTATGCTCGAAATAGATGACATTGGGGTGACCGTCAGATCATCCAAAATCGTATACGTAACGACCCCTTTCACGTATCCACCCTCATTTGCAGCAGATGATGCAGTAGAAACCTTATTTGGGGGGTCCACATACGTAGCTGTGGAGTTCATGACATGATTGCAAGAAGGGCAAGTAGCTGTTGGATCAGCTGTATAATACACACGACAAGCGGTATTATGACCATATGAACATCGATATAACCCTTGTGGTTTTGATGATTGAATGTTAGGCAACAAGAGAGGAACATTGGTTGCCAAGCTTGAAGAGTAAGTAGGTTTCAACAAGGTGTCCCTGGTTGTTGTCGGCTGAATGTATGCATCATTCAGACTTTCAATGCTCCGGTAAAGTTTTCCAATGCATCCAACCATGCCTTCTTTTCTCGGCAGCCTTGTGACGGTTCCAACCGGCAATAACAATATGGTGAAGAGAAAATCAACAAAATCTTTGTCAGCTTCCGCAAAGAGAACCCTTTGCCCCTTCGAATCTATCATAAGCTTCAAGCTCACGGTAGTGGTGCCAGTTGCCATGAATGTTATCAGTCGATATACGAGACAGTGAAATGCAGCGAGTCCCAATCCAGTTCCTGCTTGCTTTATACGGAGAGATTTCCTCTAGCAGTAATGATGATCAACGGGAATCGGAAAGGACAGAACTCTAGAATTTCCACTAGTTCATCTGTACGTATTTGTAGTTGAATTCAAATAGCTTGAAACTCCATTAATGTTGCAGGGCAGGTTCAAAACTACAGATGAAATAGTGGAAAGCCAAGAGTTGTCCTTTTTGAATGTTCATTCTGTCCTTTCCGATTCTCTCTGAAGATCAAATGGTCTGCTTCAGCAAACACGAGTCTTGGATTTTGGGTCTATCTGAAGATTCAGGGTTAACATTGTTGTACTTGTACCGGGAACAATAAATGTTATCATTTGAATTAATTATTGTAGCAATGAGATTATAATTTTTATTTTTTATTAGAGATTGAGCAAAATTCAATTCTAAAACCTAAATTTTCTACTCATTTTAATTTGAATTGTAATTTTATAAACTCAACTTGAAAAAGAATTCAAATAAAGTTTTGAATTACAAAATAGGACTTGAATAACTCAAAATTTTAACAATTAATAGATCGGTTTTCAAGTTTAAATCGAATTTAAATATATACAAATATATATATATATTATACATGATTGACTGATGAATCAATTAGTACATAACATTATAAATATTTACAATTAAATTTAAATAAAAACTGGAACAACTCAACTCAAAAAATTGAGTCATAAAATAAAACTTGTAAACTCAAATAACTCAAATTTTTTTTAACTCAACTCGGTCAAATACGGACCTCTGTTTCTTATTAAATAATCTTCTACCCATAAAATTATACTTTAACCCAAACTAAATGCAAATTGGAATTTGGATGGAGAATGCTAATATGATTAGAAGATTTTGAAGGGAGCTACTTCCAAATGATCTTATATATTTACAAGTAGCCTCCAACAAATGAAGTACCAACCTCTGATTAATCCTACCCTCTGGTTCTTCAGAATCCAACATTTGACCACAAACTGATAACCTCTGATTAAGTATATTTAATGTAATAGATATTCATCACAGAAAATCACAACTTTATCGAGTCGTAGCTCGGCATGAGAAAAATATACACCAAATTGACAATGGCATTGACATGAAGCAGATGTACATGTACTTGTTTCGACGCAAACCATTATAGTCTGCTTATATAACACAATGCCCCCATCCCCCCAAACATTAACTACCTCGTTTAGTAGTTTACGGCTTTATAACCTGTCTAGCTTTATTGCACATTCTAAGTCCCTCTTTTCCTTTTTTGGATTTTCTTTTCCTTTTTATGAAATAAATATGCATGCACGTGTTATGCATGCAAAGAATGACCGAACTTACCTGCAAATACTTTGAACGATACAATGATGTTAGACATCATGCAGCTGCAGAATGTTTGTCATCGTGATATTCGATATTCAAAGCGCGGAGCAGCTTTGGCCATGACTCTGGGATTCCTCCTGGAAGATCAAATTCTAACAATTTCCCACGACTGCGGTAAAAATCCTCCACAGGTCGAGTCTGTATGAAAATAAGATTTGTGATGCATCAGACAATTTTTTTCCCCGGTAATTACAACTCCAAGATCATATGGTTTTGAACCAAAAGGCATGTGAATCAAAACATAAATAGGAAGATGCCATATTCGGAGGCTAGATTGTATCTAGTCATTTTGAAACACACAGATTATACCCAAAAAATCCCATTGATAGGTTAGCTAAATTCTCAATAATGCAATTTAGAAAAATACTGGAATGGAGAAATACCGACGCCTGGTATATGCGGAGACGTCTCTTAACAACTTCTTCAGTATCATCAGGTCGAGTAATAAGCTTGGATGTACATTCAGGAGGAGGGGGAAGTGGATCCATGTACATCCCAGGCCTCCCGTTCTCAGCCTTGATATCGATAGAAGCCACATTATAGTTTCCTCCACATTCACTACAAATCCTTCTTCCAAGACATTTTGCAAGCAATGCTTCTTCCCGAAGCTTCAGGTTAATCACTAAGTCGATGTCCGTCACACCCTCCAATATTTCCTAGGAAAGAAACATAATGAAATAGTAGACTACTTGGTTAGGGATTAACTAGTAATTGGTACAAAATGCCATGGAGCTATTTTACATGATAAATATATTCAATAGTAAACCATTAGTAAATAGTAGACAACATGGAAGTACAAAACATATGTGCAGCTTTCCATTGAAAAGTAAAATATATCTGCAATTCTATTTTGTTTTTATCTATAGAAGGTAGTTTTTAAAAAAAAGGCTTCATATATAAGTGAATTGCACTTTCAGATTTCTCAAAAAATTAAGCTTTCAATTTAATGAAACAAAAACTCCCAACAATATAGCAACTTCAACCATATGAAATCAGCATGTTGCATTGTGATAAAATGCTATTCTTCAGAGTGTATACCAAACAAAAAGAACAGCATGCTCAACTATCCAACTTACTATAGGCCATCAGGGGCAAATTTATTCGTCATTACATAGGTAGAAGTAGTGTATCCTAGCAATACTGAACGTATTACATTATACAACATGAAGAGAATAATTAAACTCGGTAGAAAACACAACATGAAAAAGAAATACGAAAACATGAAAAGGTGAAAATCTATATATAACAGAATCTAAATAAAACCTGTCAAAACTACATTTAAAAATAAAACCCCTTGAGAAGTGAGAACATACACGGATACAACAGGGATACACAAATTGCTAAGTCTCACATGAGTGAATTACCAAGAAGCTATCAGATGCTTCTAAAACAAAAAACAATGAGTGGAATCTACACACACTTTTGCAAAACCTTCAGCAATAGCTATACAGAGTAAATGCAGTACCCACTGCATGTAATTTCCTACCAGTTCTTTAAACACTGCCTTCACTAACATTCTTATTTCCCTGCAGTAAAGTTAAATTAAACTTAAGGTGGAAGAAATATATTACAGAAAATTATTAAATGAAGCACTTACCGCTTGTCTAACTGTCCGAGGAAAACCATCAAGAATGAACCCCGATTCACCCTTAGCTTCTCCCTTTTCAAGACGTTTGGAAAGTAAATCTATTATAATTTCATCTGAAACTAGTTTGCCTTGGTTAACAATCTCCTTTAGCTGCCAAGTTTACAATAATAAAAAATGTAAACTTAAGTTACAAATAAAAGATAATCTTCAACTCCAATTTCTTTCCTATCAGGATCTTCAAATTGCAACAAAAGCAAAAACCAGTTAAAATTTCTCCGGAAGGAATCGGAAGATCCCTCAACAAATTTATTATGGATCCATTTGCTTATTGCTTTTACTACTTGCTTGTATTAAGGTTGACAATAAAAAAGAAGGTTAAAATGTTAAATATCTATAGTCTTTGAAAAATGCAATTTTCTCTGTATCATAGGACTTAGAGTAACTTAGTTCTTGTATATTTGATATTTGGTGCAAAGAAGTATAATTGATAACAATTATAACGAAGAAAAAAAAACCCATCTAAAATGCTGACATGAACTCCAGGAATATGAACACATATTTCTTAATAATTAAATCTATTTATGGGTTCATATTGTCAGATTTCAAGAATTCACATAAGCATTTAGATGGTTTTCCATTAATAATGTTATTCATTTACTTGTTTTTGTTTGCAGGTATCAAAGTCCAAAGACTAAATTTACTTAATTCTAATGGAACTACAAAATTGACAATAATGTTAATAAAAAAACTGTCTAAAATGTTGGAGAGAACTTCAGGGAGACAAAACATTTGTTCTTAATAGTTCAACTGTATTGTCAGATTCCGGGAGTCCACGTCAGCATTTAGATTGTCATCAAGGTGACTTGTTTTCTGCTTGCAGCAATCAAACTCCATGGACAAGATTACTTGATGCTAAAGGTACTACCTATATACTTTAAGCTAAAAAAGAAAACACATATGTATTGAAACAAAAGAAAAAAAAATGGTTTATCAAACGGACCTAATTAACTCAAAATTTAACATAGGTTTGAAAATAATGATCCAAAAAAGAAATTTATGCATTCTCTTATTTGCAAATCAAAAACATTTTAACTTTAATCATTGAAAAGAAAACTGAACCTTGAATTCTTTAAAGAGCTGTAGATCAAACTATTTTCAACATGCATTCAGTAAAAAACAACCCGTTTTTTTGCCTGAAAACGTCTCAAGAGGTTAAACTCAACTTTCAGTAAAAAATTGAAAAACGGAGGAACCCTAACAGAAAAGATTGGACCTGAGAAGAAAGGGGACCAGAGGAAGCGAGCTCATCACGGACGAGATCACCGGTGGCGATGTGAGGAACACCGAGAAGATTCGACAACCGAGAAGCATACGTTCCTTTGCCAACGCCGGGACACCCTAAAAATGCCCACTGGACATTTCTACCCTTCGGTTCTCTCTTCAGAATACCGAAACCGGCTGGTTTATTACAGTTGAGGTCAGTTTCGGGATCAAAATTCGTCGAAGAAGAGGAGGAAAAAGGAGAGAGAGGTCGAATCAAGTAAGAGAATGTTGCGGCGGCGGCGGCGTTCGGCGTTTTGGCAGCCGTGGCAGCTCTGGAGCAACGGCTAAAAACCGCCATGGGAAAGGGGAGGGATTGTTTGGTTGCGGGGGAGAAAGTGAGAAAATTAAAACACGGAAATGAAAATAAAAAAGTGGGGTTCTAACAGTTCTTTAAAGTGAATTTTGAAGTTCGTACTTTTAATTTTGGTTGCTTTAGTTTAATTTTGGATAAACTGCTTAAATGCCCACTTAATTATGGGGTAGTTTTGATATTACCAACGTACTTTTAATTTGCTTAGTTTAACCATGTAACTATTTAAATAGTATCAATCAAGCCATCTACCGTTAAAAGTTAACGGAAGGTTAACGTGACAGTTAATAAAATTTTGTATAATTATACATTTGATCCATGTTACTCAATAAATTAATCATTTAATCATGTGGTGAAGAAGCCACGAGAGTATTTGAATCAGAGAAATTAGAAGTGTTTTAATGGTGAGTGAGAGCGTTGTTCGATTAGAAAAAGAAAAAACACGAATATAGGTGAAAAAGAGAAAATATTTGTAAAAGCAAGAAAGAATATCATAAACAAATATTTGGCTTAGTGGTAAGGGAGCTTTACTTTCACTTGCATTTTTGGGGGGTTCAATTCCTATCAAAGTTAATTTCTTTTGTTTTAATTTGATCATCTAATCAGGTGGTGGCACGTATCATCACATGATTCATTTATGAATTTTTATTAACTGTCACATGATTAATTTAGCATCAAATATGTACTCATATAAAATTTTACTGTCACGTCATCTCGTTTGTTAGGTTTTAACAAGTAACTTGATTGATACCATTTAAATAGTTACGTGGTTAAACTGACAAAATTAAAAGTATAGTAGTTATGTTGAAAACACCCCATAGTTAGGTGGTAATTTAAATAGTTTGCCCTTTAATTTTTAAAATTAAATATATATATATATTAATTTCTCAATTAAATTCTTCAAATAGTTTTTTTATAAAATTAAATTACGTGAAGAAAACGTAATGCATACGTCAATGTAACGTATACATGAATCTTGCGACTATATAATAATCGGTTACATGCAAATAATGTATGTATCTATACTAACATTATATACCAATATTTTAATCGATTAAGATATTATATTTTTTAAATAAGGTTAGAAGTTAACCATGAGATGTGATATTATAGTTGCTCACTTTATCCTTTAACTATAAGGTTAATAGTTCGATTCTTACTAATGAGAATAGAATACATTTTATAACCATGCGTTTATCTCTTCAGTGAAAGCACCCGCAGCAAGATGATTAATCATTACTATAGCCGTTTAACTTTATTTATATCATTTTTTATATTTTAAAAAATAATGTCTAAAATAAACATTTTATCTATTTCATTGTTTTTCATAACAACATCAAGCACTTTCTCATCATTTTCTTCGAAACTCGTTAAAAAATAATTATCATATTAACCTTTAATTTATGATATGATGCACTATAACGCAGTTATCCATATAATAGCTCCTTAATGGTTTAGATTTTCCAAAATACTAACTTGCCTCCATTATTTACCAAGATAGCACCAATAGGTAGGGATGAAAACGGGCCGGGCCGGGCGGGTGCGTATACCCCTCCCATACTCACTTAAAATTTTTATATTTACCATCTACCCACTACCCACCACTCACAGCAGATACAATTTTCAAATCCACGCTCGCTCACGTGAGTACATTCTCAAATCTATCCCCACTCACCCACTACCCAACTGGACATCCACCACCTAACACGTATTCGCCTACAAACAACCACTAATATCGAATTATGTAAAAATATACCATATATTTTTCTAAATAAGATACAACTTCGCATACTTTATTTATTGATCAAGTGTATACATATAATACATTTACACCGGTAAAAAATCAACTACAGCTAACTAACTAACGATCGCTAACTTAACTAAAGCACATTTTTACCGAAATAAATTCTATTTAACTACAGCTAACTACTTAACTATAGCTAACTAATTAACTTTAACCAAAGCATATTTATACTTGTATAAATTCTACTTAACCACACAATTACAAAATTACAACCTGATTAATTCAAGCTCGATCTTAAACAATAAATTCAAAGTCGATTATCAACTATCATTTTTTTAAACTAAATTAATTGAGTTTAAAGCCTGCAAACTTAAGGATTAACGTAGGCTTTAGAACAAACCAATATCTTAATACATAAAATACCATAATAAAAGGCATAATCAAAGTCTACAAATATAAATGATCTAAAGCTTATATGGTGAGTAGTTAGCGGGCGAGCGGATACGATACGGATAAGGTCTCAAACCCATCACCTACCCACTACTCACAACGGGTATAACTTTTTACACACACCCACCCACCCACTATCCACTAAACTTGTACCTATCCCCACCCCAACTAAGACGAGTACGGTGCGAAATCCGCAAAACTATACCTGTATGCCATCCCTACCATTAGGGTAGCACCTGGGTAATAATGGAGTTCGGCTGCTATTTTTGAAAGATTAGACTATTAGGGTGCTATTACGGGCATAACTCTGACTATAACACGTATCGGACACGCCAATGAGAAAGCCCAAGACGTAGGAAATTAAATTAGATTAACCATATCAGATGGCAGTTTTGGAAACTTACAAGCTAGAACATCTACTTGTTTAGGAGAAAATCGATGAAAACATAAACAATCAGGTGCATCAACAAATTAACAACCATAGACTTCTCAGCTTGCAAAACATAGTTTGATCTAAATCCATGCAAAAAACCTCAAAAAAATATGAACTTGGATGGGTGAAAAACTTCAAAAATACACACTAAACTAGGCTTTGCCGGAATGCGATAGATGTCATTCGGCTACATATGATCATCCTTGTCGTAGTCCCCACTGATTCCATCCCCGGCATGCCTGTGACCAAATTAATTAAGCAGATACAACTTTAGATGTTTCATATAGATGTATATACTGATAGTATGCATACTATGGTTACTCAGATTCGGGTTTAAGTGTTCGACACGGGTATGGATAGAACTTTTTCAATATATTTGGAGGATCCTAGGAGGTCATATCTAGTAGTGCCGAACATGAAAAATGAAGAGTGCAAGCAACATAGGTACATGACTAAGGCGACATGTTTTACACAATTTAAAATAACGTTGTTCATTACAACCTCATTTGAAATTTATCCGACAAATAAATAAACACCAAGTGATGCTAAGGTTTCGGAGATGCATTCATCTTACTACTACCGGATAAAAAAGCAATATATTATAACACCGGGGAATGAAAGATGAAGCATCCATCAAGTGGAAGTTTCACCTAAAAGCTTTAAAAGGTGTGTGATGCCAAGGTTTCATATTAATTCCTAGTAAACATCGAACCAGTAGGCAAAGTTTCATTTTAGCAGGGTTGAGAGACAAACCGCCAAGAAGAAGTTAGGTTCCTGGCCTTTCTGTCCAACTGAAGATTTTCAAGGGCAGCTGAAGTTTGAATCACATCTGGGACATCATCCTCGTATCTCCAACTATACTCGTCTTTCCTGTAACCAGACATGGAGGAGCCTGCTCTCCTATCTATATGCCAAAGTTATCATGTGATGGAAACAGCAATCAAGTAGCTATGAGAATGTTCAAACCATATATAAGATAATCACTTACCAGATGACTGTGAAACAGGGACCGGCCTGTCATAAAAAATGCTAAAAATAGTCAGCTTCTAGCAGTATTATGAAGCAAATTGGGGAACGATAAAGATGAAGAAGCAGGATATGGCAATAGTCCAGCACCTGCCTAATGGGGGCAAGCCCCCAGCAACAGTAGATGTCGAGGGTCTTCTTGGGTTGCGAGACTCTGAACTAGACGAGGACTCAATTTCTTGCGATCTCCTCCCAGCTCCTCTAGCTTGGGATAAGTTCTGAAAAAATGTGATCAGTAGCCAAGAGCATAGTTACCACACGTATAAATGATTTGAACAACATTTAAACACAATACAAACAAAAACACAAATTTGATGATATGAAGCAAATATCAACTTACGTACATGTCAAACTCCCTGGTATAACGAAAGCAGAAACTAAATGCTTACATTACAAGAAAACGGATAGTTCTTAGTAAAGCCTCATTTTTAAGACCTTAAAAAGAAACCCCCAAATCCCAAGTGCTAGGATAATCCTGATTGATATCAATCTTAGCTTCACACATCCAAGTCCTCCTATTTTAAAGGGTACAAGGAAATTTCTCACTCAAGCCAACCAGGATTCCCTTGGAGCATAATGAATCCTAGACTTTCACCTTACTGTACTTGTCACACTCAAACTATTGTCATTATTGCTACATTACATATCAAAGATCATGTTCAATGCCGAAGACATACAACAATTGTTCCCCTAGCCTCATGCTCTTCGTTTCTTAACTAAGAAACCTTCCCTCTTTGCCACAAGAAAGCAACATACAACTACAGGTTTCACTATTTTTCTTTAATGTTGATGTATCCGCCTGCAAAGCGCAAAGTTGATATTTATAATGATCTTTTCACCTTGCTAGTTGCTCCATTGAGATTTGTGAATATCATTAGCAGGAAAAATAATTGGGTGATTTCTCTTGGCATATATAGTAGTTTAATTTAATAATTTAAAACTAATACCAATTTAACTTTAAAAAATCTGTTTTTGAAATTTTGCAGTGCCATTTCCAAACAAAAGACAGACCTGCTAATTTCTTTTTCCTTCTAATTGAGAACCATTACAGAAACAACACCCAAAACCTGTTTCTGCACCCAATTTACAGTAAACCCCATCCTTCTCCACACAGTGTTCAACAGTCATCCCTTTAACTCAGTTCAGTATATTTAGAAATGACCCATTTTGTCACAACAGCTATCTTAAAAAGACGTCAAACCAGAGAAGAAAGCTAGGTTATACGAGAACAACCAAACAATGGCAAACTAACGCTTGGTCTAAAAGAATTATCATCATTCAGGATACATTAAATAAGATTACAAATACCACTTATCACAGCTAAAAAGCAAACAAAAGGTTGTACAAGCTTCAGACAACATATGCACTAAAATGACTCAAACTTCACAAGTCAAATACCTCATGTAGTATAAAATACATAAAAAAGAGATAAACTAACCTCAAACTTCAAGAAACCTTCAAGAACATCCAGAAGCAAAGGTCCACTATCCCCATTTCTGTTAAGATCATAACCATTTTTGATACTAAAGTCTTTCAACTCAGTTTTCCAGGAGTCTTTTTGCTACATGTAAAAGAAGACAAAATATCCAGATAATTTTTGATGTAAGCTTCAGAGAAATAAAACCAATAAAATGATCAACTATAAAGCAATAATCAGAACTACGATACATTGGAGATTACTCAATTACCAAATTGCATTCAGGCTGATAAACTTTTAAAGTATGGTTTAGTTGTGCCCAGTCTAAGTACTCACATACTAGTGCAGTTAACAATCTTCCTGCATTTGGAAATACAATGTGCACATTATTCAGGAGATCACAAAAGGCAAATTTAGAGAAGATTTCGGAGACATAACAAATGCAACATGAGAACATGCTCACGATTCACGTATGGAATGGTTAAAGACTATACTTGAGGTGCAACAATGATATCATATAGAATATAGACTAAAGATCACTGATGCAATTATAAACGATTAACAACCAAATAATAGTAGAGGAGAACTCATCTACCAAGGAAGAAAAACGAAAACGAAAACTAGATACTAGCTTAATCATTTTCTAAATGAAAGAGGGACACAAGCAAAAGCAGGCCATCCAATAACGATATATAACAAGGCTAAAATTAATGGCCTGACCAGAAGGAGAAGCATGAAGCTGTTTAGCACGATCATTGCAACTTCCCAATAATGCAGGAGGTAAACCTTCTTCTTTTTCAATAACTCGATCCTCCTCTTCTATTGCCTCAAAGACACTAGCCCTGAGTTCAGCCTAGGAGTGACAAAAATGGAAAAAGAGAAAGTTATTCAAGTGCCTAATTCATTGTAAATTGAAATACCAAGTACGTTAACATTAAAAGACAGAAAAAAAAAGAGAGAAACAAAAAAAACATATGGAAAAACAGGTTTGTTAATCCAAACAGCTCACAAGAAATCATTCAAGATAACAATACCATTAATATACTTCAGCTCATATAGGTCTTACCACTACCGCATGCAGAACACACTAATGACATTGTTAGAGCTGCATTTCTAATGTCCCACCCCCGTGCACAAAAGAAAAAAAAAAATCCCCTCTTTTTTCCCATATTTGCAAGACCTAAACAGAGGCAGACAAGGAAAATGATTTTCTGGCACTCCCAATCAAAATCCGAGAATGAATTCAACACTCACCATTAACTAGGCTCAACATTTCTGAAAATTCGGGACATGACTTTCTCTTCTATTTCTTTAGAAACATCTCACGTACAAACTTCCAAATCCCGAAACCAAATGTGTATACTCGATAATAGATATTCCTCATCTTGCATTCTGCCCTATTCAATCAGTCGAAATGAGAAACCCTTTCCTTGGCAACTAAAGGGTGCACATTTACCAAACTTAGCTTCCCCTCCTAAAACTACACTACTTTCCTATAAATCCTCATACTAAAGGCCGCGCAGATTAAGAAGTTTCTTTTTTTCCTCTCTAGCTTCTAATGCAAAGAAATTATGCCCAAATTTTATGAAATTAAAGTAAAGAACAATAAATGTTAATTAAATCCTTGAAAAAATAAGACTTTCCAAATTCAACAAAATTAACAGCAAACCAGCTTATCAAACAAGACCAATGAGAAAATTTTCAACTTTCCAGTATGCCACAATCCCACATTGCTAAATTCCACCTCACTAAAAGGGGGGGGGGAACAACATTTCCAATTTATCTAATTTCACCCCAGAAGAACCACAGTTTAATGTTTTCAGAACATGACATTTCAACTTTTAGGTCCAAAGTAACACCCAAAGATCTAAAAACCCAATTTACACATTCAATTATTTGTAAAGGTAAAACATTTGTAACAAACATCCAAATTTCAAAAATAAATCCTAGGTTCTATCCTTAAACACGAGATCCAAGCCAAAAGAGGATACATTTTATTTCTCAAACAATAAATTAACAGAGCCAAATTCTTCAATTCAGTTTCTTTTTTCGTCATTCATTCTCGAGAACCAAACATGAAATTCCAGGGGAAAAATACAAAAATAGAAAACTTTTTTTCTTACCCGGATCTTAGCTAGAACCCCTTTCTTCTCTAGGGTTCGGGTAACTAGGGTTTTCAAATCCATCATCTCCCTCGTGTAATCGTCCATGGTTCTGTTTGTTTTCCTATAAAATTAAGAGCCAAAACAAAAAAATAAAACCTTTTTTCTTAAATTTCTCGAAGAACAAAGGCTTGCTGCAGCTAGAGATGGGAGCAACAAAATTAATAAAACGAACAAATAAACAAATTCTGGTGAATGTGGGATCCACTGGACGGTAAAGTGTGATCTCGTCCGTTTATTTTCCTGATCTGGTTTTCTGATATATGATTCAAACTTCAGATATAGAAAAGTGGGATCTTGACCGTTAACTTTCTTGATCTGATCCTTTTAGAGTATATCCAACGGTTAGGGCATTTTTAAGTTTCACTGGGTTTTTTTACAAGTTTCATTGGTTGTTAATTGTTATAAAGAGGAGTAAATAGTCGGTTAAACTTAATTAATTAAATAAATAAATTCAATTTAATCAAGTTTTCAATTTATTCTGTTTTAGTTTTGAGAATTCAAATTGAATAAGTTTTTTAAAATAATAATTTTCATGTATATGTTTAATTAATTTAATCTAAATATGAAATTCAGATATTTTAGTTTGGTTAGAAGAATATAGTTTAAATATTTCAATTTTTTTATTGAATAGAATATTTTCATGTCGATATTTAAACACGTACAATATAAAATAATATGAGCATTCTCAATTATTACGCCAATTAATTGATTTCTAATTATTTCAGTTTTAGACAATAAAATCAATTCATTATATTTAAATTTTAATGCTTCAATCAGTTAATTTGATTTTGATATATAAAAATCGAATTGATCTAATGCACGCCTTTATTATTAATGACAAGTGTGTAAAGTGATTTTATATTTTTTATTAAATTATTTGTTTTTTGTTTAATCATTTGTATTCTACTCATTAATTGACTTATAATGATTGGTTATGCAAAAGTTCAATATTAAGGCGACATTCCAACTCAATTTTTTTTATTCACAATATCATGATTATAACTTTTGATATTGCTTAAATTCATCATCCTATTAGACTAACTGGTTGTTAGTTATTAAATTATCTATTTCAAATTAATGTGAAATAATATTATTTAAACGGTTGAATATAACTAAGAATATATTAATTTGATAATTAAAATATTATAATAGTTAAAAAATCAAATCAAAATTTGAAGAAAATAATTATATAACTTACTTTTAAAAAACATTGTTATCAATTGGATGAAAATAGTTAAATATCGAATGTTAATGTATAATTTTATAGTGATTATATTATTAAAATATTAATAAAATATAACTCAAAATTGAATAATTTAAAAACTAGTAAAAATGCAATTTAATATGGTTAAAATTGTGAACTTGACTTAAAAAGATATCTTACATGTCAACAATTTATATAATAACGGATTAAAGTTTTCGGTTTATACTCTATTTTTTAGATTGTAGATTCAAAATTTATTATAAGCAAATTATACCTTTCTCATCCTTAAGTAGAAATTGTTATATATATATATGTATGTATGTATCAAACATGTCATAAAATAATTTACTTCTATTGTTAAGGTCTAACGTGATAAGACAATATATTTTTAAAATATTATCAAAAATTAAAATTTTAACATCATGAATAAAGCAAATTAGGTCAAGAGAATTATCATGTAATGAATTCTTACAGTATACGATTTTAACTAGTCGATTAGTTTTTTTTTATAGAAGCCACTAGTTTTATTAAAAAGAATAAATATTCAAAATTACAATGACGGTTTATAATCATAATCGTAAATTAAATATATAATTTGGACATTTTCTAAAGTTATTGGCCCAAGAAACTAACCACTTAAGACCATAGAAGGAAAATGTTAAAAACCCAACCAAAAGACTCGAACAAAATATAAATACAAACAAATCTGACTGCATCAACAAACGAACCTCAAAAGGTGATCAAACTGCTGAAAGACCACCTACAACCGCAAATCAGAGTCGAGCATCGTTAGAAACTATCCAAAAATGCAAACCGCGTATCCAAATCTAAAATACGAGGCTCCAAAGCAGGGAATATCAACATGATAACTAAACAAGCACCATCTCGATCAGTTGAGGCGGAGTCAAATCCAACCCTGAAAAAAAAGGTCAAACTGTCAATAAAACAAAATCTTACCAAAAAAATAGAAGAAGACGTGTCACAACTAGTCAATCAATTGGATACTGATGATTATACTAACAATTTCATTTTTAGTAAAGTTATCTTAAGATATTTTTTATTAAATAGTGTTATAATAATACTTTCAGAACAAATATTAAGGTTCCAACCTATACAAAAATAAAATAATCTAGCATCTATATTAAATCAATTAATAGATCTTAAAATTATCTTGCGATTTTTCTCCTCTTGTTTTCGGCCTTATTGGCTTGAATTTGGGCTCCTTGTCCTCCAAGCCTTTGTTTGGGCTCTGATTTTACTCCATTCGGCTCTGACAATTGAAACATAGCAATATCCATGGTGGCCTCGCAAGATGTTAATGACCGGAAAACAGGGATGACACCAAAGTAGTAATTTTATGGTAATTTTATCTCATTGTGTCGAAAATAAATGAGAGATTATGGAGTATAAAAATAGTAACGCTACATATTCTATCGTATATGTATTTTGAAAATAAAATAATAGTCTTTTGACAAGTGGTATTCGAGGAACTTTCTCTTGCCTCCTCAAGTATATATCGAGCGTCCTAACAAGTGGGATAAACAAGGAGAACGTTACGCCTTAAAAAAAGGATAATAGCGTTGTGACACAAAATATAATTTTTTATCAGCGGTGTTGGTCCAAATAGTACATATCTTATTATGTTTAAGCAGGTCCTGAGTTCGAAGTCTTAGATGTTGAATAAAGATGAATAGTAATTAACAATGATTTCATGAAAAGAAAAGGCAAGAAATAAAGATCGGTGTTTTGGGAATTTGGTTCTCCATTTCCCTCGTGAGACTGTGATCATAAAGATTTATATAAACAAAAATAAATAAATAAATATGCTCTGACATTTCCTATTGGATTTGGGCACACAACACTACTATATATTCTCAGGTTTGTTTTTTTACAGCTAAGTTCTGTGTGCCATAAATCAAACATGTGGGCCTCAATTTTCCATTTTTGGGTATGGGGAAGTCTCACCTCACCTTCTAGGTTTATGTCTCATTTTATATTCTTCTTCTATATCCATCTTATTCTTTTAATCATATTCAAGATAAAGTATTGATGTTTCCGAAATTATAAAATATTATTAAATTTGTCAAATTATTATAAAAATTTCACTACATGTTATAAAATAATGATATATTTTAATAAGTTTAATGATTATTTTGTAAAGTAACAGTTTAATAAGTTTGATGATTATTTTATAATTTTTAAAATTTTAATGACAAAAAATCATTTTTATTTTGTTTATGATCATTTTTTGTATTTTATCCTTATATTTATTTTTTGATTTTTTTAATTAATAGCATTGTGTTTGTATAATATAGAAAATTAGGTGGGAATAGTTACCCCATAATGGGTTGATTTAAGTTAATCAACCAATGAATTAGATACTGATAGTTATACAAAAAATTATCAAAATTTAATTTCACTACTTTTTGAAAGAGGAAATCTTACATTTTCAAAAAAACAATTTAATTGTTTTTTACTCAAAATACCGTATGTAAATCAATCTTGGTCTAATGAGGTGAGACATTAAGTTTCTTAAACAAGGTTAGAGGTTTTAATCCTAACTTTATGAATGAAGTACATTAAATTCTAACTTTATAAATGAAATACATTAAACTTGAGAGAGTCACCTTATAATAATTATTTAAAACACGCGATCTAAATTAATCAATCAATATATAAAATATATAGCCTTATAAAAGAGATGTGACTGGGTAAAAATAAAGGAGAATTTAAGAGGACAACATAAAGAAAGAAAGTACTAGTTTGACGTGTTGCTTGTTCCTAGATTGAGAAGGATTCTCCCTTTTTCCCTTTTGGTAAACGCTTTTAAAAAAGGAAAACCCCATTTCCATGATCTTCTACAATCATTGTTATATGGATTATTTTGTTTATTTTACAATTTCCAGTCAAAATATTTTGTTTAACTTTTTTAAAATTAAAAATTAAAATCATTTAATTTGGCTTTTTATTTTTATGAATATTATGTTATATTTTTTAATTGAGTTAATTACATCTTGTATCTTTAAATTATGATTTTCATTTTAAACCGATTCTTAACTTTTAAACATTCAAGTTTCATTCTTAAACTATAACTTTCATTTTAAATTAGTCTTTAAACTTTTGAACATTCTAATCTTTTCCTTAAATTATGAGTATATGATAATCATATCTCATATTAATAAAAAAATTAATTGTCATATAAACACTTATGTTTAAATGTTTGAGGACCAATTTAGATGGGAGCTATAATTTGAAGATGAAATTAGAACATTCAAAATTTTAAGAATCAAATTAAAATAAAAGGCATAATTCTAGAACATGTGGTACAATTAACTCTTTTAATTCTTTTTTTTTGAATAGACTAAAATTAATTACAATATAGTATATGTTCATAGATATTCATAACCTTTTGACAATGCACATGCATTGTATAGATAAAGCAATATAAAAACATCTTTTACTTTTTCACTGCGACACTTGTTGGTTTTAGTTAACTCTTTTAATTATACAAATAGGTTAAGAAACCACATTTCATTTATTCAATTTTATATATTTTTATATTATCATTGATTATAGTTTTAATATTTTAAATTTTCAATTAAGGGCACATAGTTGTTTTTCAACTCCACTTTTGAATTAAAAAAATCATTTTCAGTATACCAAATAATTATTATATATTAATATATTTATTTATCTTTAAAAAAACAATATATTAATATTTTAAAATCCCCTTAAAACTCTATTAATATATCATATTATTATAAATAAATAAATTCTTTAATAATAAAATAAAATTAAAATCAAAGGAATTTATTGCTCTTTACGTGGAAGTTGTACTATACACAAAATCAACAAAACATTAATTTTTGGCTGCATTTGTAATAAAAATCTTCTGCAAATGGACAAGAACGTGTCCAATTTAATAGAAAAAATGCCATATTTTTTAATTGTTTATATTGTATGTGGGCATCCCTCATAACTGATGCTGATTTTGGTTTGTAAAATTAGGTTGCAAGTTACTACATATTGAGATGGTAGTGGGGACCCAACTGTAATAATTCATTTTTATCTGGTCTGTAAATACATATTAGTATAATTATTAGTACATTAGTGTTGCATGTATACATTGTATTATATTATATTATATGTTTATTATGTGCATGAGTGTTATTAATATATGTGTGCATGTATATTATAAACTATGTATGTATACGTATTAACGTTATGTGTGTCACGCATTTATCTATAGTTAGTACGAGCGTATTTGTTTTTACGGATAATGTGTGTAGATGTTATGTTAATTATGTATATGATTATATATGTATGTATGCTAGTATGTTATATTAATTAATGCTTGCATAGGTATATACGTATGTATTATCGTATGTATATTATTATTACTAATTGTTGTTATAACTAATATTAATATTATTGGGCTAATATAAAATGAAATCCAAAAACATGTTAAACCCAAATAAATAAATTGTCAATCCAAGTCCATTACAAGCCTAATATTATTACAAGGCCCGGTTGGCCCAAACCCAAAAGCCCTATTTAACTCTAATTACTTTGGTGCAGATAACTATAGGCCGTTGGATCAAGATCTGATCCAACGGCCACGATCAAGCAAGGGACAAAATATCTGGCCAGTCGCGTGCGCTACACGTCTGGATGGTTCGAGTGCCACGCGCGCGTGCGGTCCACGCGTGAACTCTTCGATATCCCACGCGTGTGTGAGCCCCACGCGCTATAACTCCTCGACTGCTGAGCCTCACGTGTCACGATCTGGAGCCGTTTCACCAATCGAGGTTTCATCTGGGCCGTTCGTCCTTCAAGCCAGCCCGACCGTTAGATCAGATCTGATCCAACGGCCGAGAACGCCTCTGGCCGAAGACAGAACCCCCCACACCGCCACCATGCTTCACCATGCCGATCTCCAACCACCGCGCTCAGACATATCAAAACACAAGAAAAGAAAGATTATGTCAGTAATCAGTCCAGATCTGAAAATAGATATTATATTACTTGTACCAAACCAAAAGACAAGCATATATGTATGAAACAAACAATTTGTAAGGCAGCCAAGTTGTAATCGAAAAGAAAAATACAAAAAAACCAGTATTCAGTGGTAATACTCTTCTCTTTTTTGCTTTGTTGCATGCATACAAAAAATATATACGTAGTAAATAAAAAAAAGAAAGGTTGAGAGTCGTTACCATCGTCATCTGTGGACCTCCCCTCACCAGTGATGAGCCTCTTCGACTTTCCCAAGCCGAATATGGTGAACTGAAAGGAGTGAGAGGCCCTTTTTTGATTTCGTTTTGGGTTGAATACAAAAAAAGGGGATTTTTTGTTTCGTATTTCTTAGATCTAGGACGAATATAGGCTTTTTCTCCGAATCCAAGTTCGGATTCGTGTCGAGGGTAAGGTAAGGTTCATTTTGGTGTGTTTTTTGGGGGTCGCCGGCGTCGGCTAGCGGCGGCCGGCGGCGGAGAAGACGGCGGACGACCGCCGGATTCTGGGTTCATGGGATGAGGTTGAGAGAAAAATGAAAGAATGAGGCTTGTTATAAAAACTGAAAATGAAACGAAATGAGGAAAATTTGATTCAGGCCAAAAAAAATGCGTTTTATAGGTGTTTTTATTTTGTGAAATATGCGAATTACGTAATAAATCCCCCCGCGCTTTCAATATTTTCGTTTGTGTCTCGCCGCAGGGGATATTTACAACTCTGGTCCCCCTTGTATTTCAAAATCTTGCAATCCAGTCCCTAAATTACATCGAATCCGTTTTTAAATGGTAAAATTATCCCTTTAGCCATCCCGCATTTTTGGATTTTTCATTTCGGGTCTGCCCCTTGGTCTAATTACAGTTTCAGTCCTTTCAAGTTCGGTCCTGTTTGCATTTTCGTCCTTAAATTGCATATTATTGTCCTTTAATTTCTGCCACTGATGTTTATTTCTTTTCATTTCAGTCTTGTTTCCATGTAAATATTCATGTTCGTATTATAATCGTATATGCTGATGTAGCATTTTGCCTTATTATATATCCCTCGTATATGCCTTGTATTTTATGTTTACATGTATATGTGTGTTAAGTTTATGATGATTATGTATCTTTATGTATTTGTTCGGTTATTCGTATTACGCATGTTATGTTCTAGTTGGCTCGTACACAACATGTTTTGTATTTTTGTATGTATTGTATGTTCTCTTGACCTTTAGGTTACGTGTTAGTGTATCTTCTTTTTATGTATAATATATTGTTCTATATATGTTGAAATGTGTTTTATTTCTAATATGTATGTCTTCTTGAAATATATGTTTTTGTCCACACACGTATTTATTCATGCCTTGTTATTGTGACATGTTAAATTTGTTTTTATCTACCATTAATATTGATATGTATATATATGTATGTTTTAGTTATGTATTTTATTTACGTTAGATTAGTATTCTGTTATGTGAATATTTACTGTCTTTAAATTATTTGCCATGTTTTATATTTTGCTCATTAAGGTTGCATAATGATATATAAATTGTCAATGCGGTGCCCTTTTATCCGAGCGTAAATGGGGCCAGTATTAGGCGTAGTGATAGTGGTTGGGCGTTTACTCTCAGATAACGGGGCCTTTAAAATTTATTCGCAATTATGACCGAATTTTAAACTAACCGTCACTTTAATCCGGAAAATCTAATATTAATAAAGCGGTAATTATTAAAGTACCAATTTTGGGCGGTGTGGGGTGCTAATCCTTCCTCATCCGTAACCGACTCCCGAACCCAGCAATTTTTTAAATCTCTGGTTTTATGGTGTCCGGCCTACCTAAGTGGCCGGTGGCGACTCCAATTTTTAAATAAAATGTGGTTTCTAAAACCCCACGGAATAAATATTTCATATCCAAAAAATTACAAATACTTCGAAAATCCACTTTTTTAGCGAAAAAATGACATCGCTACACCAACTAGGGACATGCATTATTAATTTAAGTGAATTTAATGTTCTTTACTAAAATTTGATGATTTATTTATATATTTAATTTAAATAGTAAAAAGTTAAATTATATTTTATATGACGAAATGATTACCATTACATGACAATAATTTATGTGAGAGTAATGTTCTTTTCTGTCATAATTAGGGTTGAGTAACAAAAATAGATCTAAAATACAGTGGTTAAACGGTTTATGATTTTAAAGTTTAAAATACGCGATTATTCAATTCAAATCAAATTTATTTTTTTAACAATTTAAATTGCTAGTGTAAAAATGAGCATTTTATACTTAAAACATTGGGGAAAAACTTAGAAATGCTGTATATAAATTATTAATTATTTACTTTGAAAAATATTTTTATTTTAATAAATATTCATGAATGAAACTGTAAAACTTTACCGAACGATGTTTAAAAGTAATAAAATAAATATATTTTGTAAAATAAAATATAAAAATTAAAACCCAAAGTTAATATAAAAACAAAAAACTTAAGTTAATCAAACTAAAAATCGATAGATTATTCAAAAATTTATCAAATCAAACCTTAAACACTCTTAGTCTAAATTAGTAGTCGAGGGTCGATCTTTATCCTACGCATGAGTCAACTTTAGAACTTTTGATAAAAATGCATGATAATTATACGATTTGCATATAAATTTTTTCACTGTCAATGCATAAAATAATAATATATAATATTAAATTTTAATATTTATACAAAATAAAACATTTAAACACACTCTCTAGTAAATTCTCAAAAATCGTATTTCATATGATTTTTGAAAAACAATATTTCACTAATTAAACCAATCTCGAACTCAATAAAAATATATAATGAAAAACAAAAGAGAGTCTTTTTCTAGGAAAAAAGAATCTTTAATGTCACGTGTTATTTGTCTTTCATCAATAACAAAACCCACCAAACAAACAGTGGGCGATGACGTAGACGGTTTTATCCCCATTATCACAACACGTGCGGTAAAAAAGAAACAATAAGGGTAATGGCAAACAGGTAAATAAGAGGAAATATGTGACCGAAAACACGAGAGTTTGGGCGAAGACTTTGGTACGAAAGGAGGACAAGAAGCCACGTCTCCCAACTGCCTTTTTACCTCGTACCCTTGCCGACAAGTACACAATCTCCATTAATTTCTTTTGCTTTTTTCTTAAAAAAAAACTCCATTAATTTCTGTATTTATTTAATCATGGTTCTTGATCATCAAACTTTGATCATTTTTACAAGAATAATTACCCTTTTCTCTAGTCGCCGAGTTTTAAATGTTATAAAATAAAGTATTAAACTTATGATTTCGTTATAAAATGATTATCGTGTGATTCGCGTTGTTAAATACCGTTAAAAGATAATAAAATAGTTAAAAAAATTATATTATAACACATTTAATTATTTATATTTTTATATTTAATTAATTTAATTTTAATTAGAAAAAAATAAAAAAATAGTCTTCATTATATACATATTTAATTTTTAAAAAATGACCAAGTTGATATATATATATATATATATAGGTTAGGATTCACTTACATTGTGTAAAGCTCAATAAGTTTTACACTATTTTTCGATCGTTGGATGATGGAAATAAATAGCTAATATTTTTTCCTTATCTTTTTTTCCCAAGTGATAATATTTACATGTTTTACCGTTAATCTCATACATCCATTTCACTCATCCAATGATCATGAATTAGTGTAAAATTAAATGAGTTTTACACCATATAACTGGATCCCCCTCTCTCTATCTATCTATCTATCTATCTATCTATCTACATATGTATATATATATATATATGTGTGTGTGATTAGGATCCACTTACATGGTGTAAAACTCAGTTACTTTTACACTTTTTTTGACCGTTGGATTATGGTAATTAATAGCTAAGATTGTTTCCTTATTTTTTTAAGTGATAATCTTCACATTTTTTACTATTAATCTCATCCATCTATTTTACTCATCAAATGATTATGGATTAGTGTAAAACTAAATGAGTTTTACACCATGTAATTGGATCTCATCTTATTTATATATATATATAATCATCTCTTTTTGGACAATCATGTTGTTTTTAACTATCATTGAATTTGTTACTTCTTTGATTGACAAAAAAGAAAAACATTTTTTATCTAATAGTTATAGTTTATAGTTTGTTCGGTGGACATTATTACTATTACAATATATATGATACTGTAAAATTGAATGCGTTTAAACATAATTATTTTGGACGTAAAAGTTATAAGATTATGAGCAATTTAGACCGTGTAATATGTATAAATTCCATACATATTTATAATATACATTATCTTCGATCATTTGATCTTTGCTTTCTCATCAAAGAAAAATAAGTTTGAAATAAAATATTTGAGTGGGGAATAAATTTTAAGAATTTTTTTATAAATTACTTTATTTTTTAATCACTAACACATTTGTTTAATCTAGTCAACCAGTTGGATTAGAACTTTTTTTATGTTTATTTTATTAATGTTGAATGCACTGATAGTACATAATTTTATGCATTGTCGTTGAACTATGCGATTAAGCGTCATCGTAAATTTTCTAAATCTAATTTTAATTTTGGTTGTTCTCCCGGTTTCCTAGGGCTTTGCATTGACTAACTCATACCGACCCGCATCGCACATGTGGTGTTGGTGGCTGAGTTACACAACAGAAATTTTCTATATACGCAAGGCCTCGAACTCGAGACATGCTTACCGATACCAAACTGCTCGTCACTTAAATCAATCTTTGTTGGTAAATCTAAATTCATTTGAATGATGTGTTATTATTTGATCCACTGACGATACATAAAATTATATGTCATCGATACAATACGAATATATTTTATAAAGTCATAAACAAATTAAATAGTTATTATGATAATAATATTGGCATTAACATACATTATTAGTTTATATTTTTAGAATACTATTTATTATGGCATTACGCAACCTATCCATGTTAGGATTATATTTATTTTTAATTATAATTTGTGGACAACCAGCTTCCTAATTTTTTTTTAATACAAAATTAAATAAAATATTAAGAAGAAAAAAGATTGTGATATAAGCAATGACGTCGTCTTTGCGGCTCGTGTGGCTCACACAAAAAGTACGGCAAAACGGTGAACAGCGTTTTAAAACAAACACGCTGCATGGCGCGTGTTACTGGCAATTTCCCGTAGTGTGGCCCCACCATGCCATCTTATCCTCGTCTTCAAAAGCGTTTGACATTGACGTGGCAGCAAAGGATTGGTCCGCTTTGGATCGAAGTTCATCATGTCATCTATGGTCTAATTAATCAGGTCCGTCAATCTCAAAATAACTACTTAATAATTATGCACTCTCTAATTACATGTAGGAACGAGGTGATGATTCACCTTGGAAAAAAATGAGATAGACGGACCTGATTGGTAAGAACCATAGATGACGTGGTGAACAAGATTCATCTAATAATTTTTCAATTGGATAAATTATTAGATGAACCCTGTTTACCATGTCATACATGGTCCAACCAATCAGGTCCGTCCATCTCAAAATAACTACACACTCTCTAATTACATGTAAGAAAGAGGTGATGATTCACCTTGGAAAAAAATAATATGGACAAACCTGATTGGTAGGGGTCACGAATGACGTGATAAACATGGTTCATTTAATAATTTATTGATTGGATAAATTATTAGATGAACCTTGTTCACCATGTCATCCGTGGTCCACCCAATCAGGTTGGTCCATCTCAAAATAACTATCTAATAACTACCAATTCTCTAATTACATATAGGAAATAGGTAATTTTATTTTTTTCATAATTAGTTTCTAACGTTTGTGGTAGTTTTAACTAAAAAATATATGACTTTAATGTAAAAGATTAAATGACTAGTCACTCACAAATTTTTTTATTCAATTTAGTCTCTAAAAAGAATTATGTAAACTTAAATAACTCTAATTTATTTTTAAAATTTTCACTCTAATTTTATATATTAATATTATATTCTTTATTTAATAAATTAATTACATCTAATAAGATGAGGGTATGTCGTCGTCTTATTGGTGAAAAGTGAGCAATGTATTGATTGCATTTGGGCTCTTGTGATATATCTTAATGGGGATATGGGTTCAAATCCATTTAAAAAAATCGATATTTAGTTCTTAATAAAATTAAAAATATAAATTTGATTTTTTCAAAAAAAATCAGAAATTTTTATATGTTTTCAAAATATTTTCAAATGTTTTGATTAGGTCTCGTCCCAAAATTTTTAAAAAAAATCTCATCAAGTATCAAAACATTTAAAATATTTGGTTACACTTTTTTTTTGAAAATAGAATTTAAACCTTTTAAATTTTTTAAAAATTTTAAGTATATTCTCAAACTCCATTGTCAAGATCCATGCTCAAATTATAAACAATTAAGAAAGAGGTCCAACACCTACCCACTGCACCAAACTACGAACCTATATATGAAAAATATATTAATTATATAACATAATATATAATATATTATAAGAATATATTTACAACATCAAATAAAATATATTTACGTTATGTTATAAATATTTTTTATAAAATTAATTTTAAAATCATTTGAAAAAGAATACACAAAATGAATCTTAAACGAATAACTTTGTTAGCTCGTAAAGAAACAAAAATCTTATCACATCTATCTTGGAAAATGAGTGGAGTAACTATTTACTCTATCAAAAGAAAAGTTTAAAGATAAGGATAGTATAATTGATATCCAAATCTCATCAAGTATGCTTCAAATTGATTATTTAATTAGCAAAAATATTTATATCTAAATAATAAATCTTAAATATTATTATAAAAAATCAAAATATTTTTTGAAGTCACATTTTTAATTACAACCAGAATCAATATAACCAGGAGTAATTATTAAATATATAGAAAATAATATTTTTGAGGGAAAGTATTTGATACATGAACTCTATTAAATTTAGACTCTGCAATTGGGCTTATTTAAATTTCATTTTTTTTCATATTTTTTAACAGTCTTGAGGTGATTACAATATAATATCTATACATACTTTTATCTTTTGACAATACGCATACATTGCAAACTAAACGATTTAGACTCGAGCCTGCTAAGATGACCATCATCCTCTTTTCTACTGAGACCACTTGTTAGGTTTCATTTTTCATATTTGAATGATTATAAATTTTAAAACCTAAATATAACATATAACATTCAACTAAACTTGATTGCAGAGTAAAATTCACATAACTTGTATGCCAATAGTTTCATTTTCTATCAATATCAAAAAAATTTATTTTTAATAGTAAAACTAGTTTTTTAATCCTAATGGATCAAGCCCATCTTAAAATTGAAAAGTTTAATAATTAATTAAGTTTAACCTAACCTAACTTGATCTTGGAATAAATAAGATCATTCTCGAAAATCCACTATTATGATTGTGTAGAAGATAAAAGAAATCTAAGCATATAATCTAATTTTGAAAAGAATGATCCTTTCTTAAGGTTACTTGTGGATATTTATAAGCACTATTGATTATTTTATCAATTACTAGTTAGTCTAGCGATATGAAAATATTAAGTCTCAATGTCAGAGGTTCAAATCGTGACGCTATAAATGAAATAATATGATATGATAATGTTATTCTCATAATAAAATTTCTATAGTATTTGATCTGAATTATACAATCAATAAATCGAATACCGATTATTACAAAAATAAAAAGATTATTCAATTAAGTTAGCATTTACCAGAAAGTTTGAGTAGGTGCCATTTCACAACCAACAAATCATTTCTTTTTTCCCTTACAATTACCCCAAATCAAAGGCAAGTGGGGGGATTACCTCATTGCCCTAACCAAGGGAATAATAATATTTTTAAGGTAAAATATTACCCTAAAAGGAAAGGTTTTTGAACATGGGATAGTATGAAATAAAGGAAGTGGAAAGAAAAATTCTAAATGCACCTAAGATCAAATCGTTGTACTATTTTTTATTCTTTTTCCAAATAAGGGAAATGGACGGCCTAGATTTCTCCATAATCGGGGGTAATCTTTCCTTTTTGGTGATGGGGTTTGATTTGTTGTTGTTTTCTTTAATTAATTTTATTGTGAGAAATGACAAGACATCTCCTCTGTCTCCATTAAGGTTTCCCTTCCTTATTTTCTCTCCACAAATTTGGTAGTTGGCCCTTTCTTTTCCCTATAAAATCATTAAAAATACCCTTTGTGGGAACCAAGTTGCCAATAATTTCATATTTTATTATATATTATACATCATGGCTTGGATGTGACATTGAAAAAAAAAACAAAATATTTTATTAGAATCAATTGATGGAAGGTGAGTATTTTCACTGGAATATCATCTTTAAATTTTTATTTACTAATCTGACACCTAAATAAATTATTTCACAAACTATTATTTTTACAGTTCATTTATTATGCTAATCTGACAAGTTCATTATAAGAGTGTTATGTAAAAAAAAAAATTATATGGGTGTCAAAAATGATAAATAAGAAATTTAAAGGTGATATTTCGGTGAAAATATTGTTTTTAGTTTACAATGACGTACTTCGGTGTCAAATTATTTTTAAATAAAAAATTTATTAAGAAATAGGTTTTAGTTAAAATTTTGTAAGGCCTGATGAGAATTTTTGAGGATTTAATTAAAAATGGTTGTAGAAAATAATATTTAATATTGATTTTAAATTTTGTGGGGCTATTTTTTTTTTCAAAAAAACTAAAGGGCTTATTACTAATTTTCTAAATTTTGGATGGAAATTTTTGTGTTCCACCTATGCCAACGTCAAGATTCAAATTTTTAATTTTATTCAAGGGTTTTAATGCATTATCCCGCTAGATATCGAAACTCAAATATAATATATTCATAGCCAGCCGTTTATCTTTTAGTGTGAGCACTCACAACGAGAGAATTAATTACCTTAGCTCAAACCAATATATTCAATTCATTTTTTCTCAATCTTACTTATTTGTAGTTTTAAAATTTTACTATAAGTGGACTGATAAATTTATCACGTTTTCTTTTACTGTATTAATTAAAATATGCCCGCGCACTACTTTTCATTAAAATATCAGATTATTTTTTTTAATGATAATTATATTGATGCATTTAAAACCAAATTTAAATACGGTAGGATTTAAATATAAGAAACTCAAAGTTTTCAAGACCTCGTCGCGATAAAATCAATTGGTTCGCGATTCAATTTTTAAGGTTAAATTATAGTTTTAGTCCCTATACCATGCTCAAAATCGGATTTGATCCTTCTACTTTAACCTTTCCTTTTATGATGTCATTAACAACATTAGCTATTTCCATTGAAATACTATTGCGGATTTTTTATATAAAAAATATCCTTTTCTAACTCATTATGTTGACATGATTCTTTTGTGAGAGAATATAAATAATATTTATTTCAAAATTATTTTTCGAGAATAAAAAACGCTAATAAATCCCCAATTGAGGAGCTTCAAGCTCAAAACCAACAAAATTAAATCTTAAAATATCAAATTAATGTTTTTAAATAAATTTATTACTCAATCTCAAAATTTACAAATTAAATATTTTAGCAATATTTTGCTTGATTAAAACGAAAATTAAATCATATAGATTTTTATTAATTAAAATTGTTTTTAATAATTTTTATCTACCTATGAGAAACAGGTAATACAAATTATTTAATCTCATATAAAGTTATTTAAGTAACTACGTTTTATTTATTTAACTCATTTCTTTCTAAATCCAAGACGAAGCAGGTGAAATATTATAGTTAATAGCCAACAACGAAACATAGAAGGGACTGGCGAGAGCAATCACAAAAATATTAAAAAATTAAATTAAAACAATAATAAATTTTTTTATTTTTTCCTAAAAATTTTAAATGACATCTCACGAATAATGTTGCGTCTCGCCACTGAATTACTCCAAACTGCCAATTAGAATTAAATTATAAGGTTTTGTTGCTTAATCAAGGTATTAGCTTTTTTTAACGTATTAACTTCGAGGAATCTATTTTCATATTTCACTGTTCTACGTGACTAGTCTAAAATTTCAGCTCATTCATTGTGTACACACACAAATATGCATATGTAATATAAGGTGTATGATTGTCCATGAATCAAATTTGAGACTTATACATATATAGTATTTCAAAAACTTTATTTATATGTTTTAAAACTGGTTTATACTATAATTCTGTAAAATGACGCAAGCTGCTACGTCAGCAAAATAACGTCGCGATAATAAAAATGTACATGTAAACTGTCACGCGAGCTACTACGTTAAAATTGTAAAAACTTTTGGAGTTTATACAAATAAACCCAAAAACTATATATGCAATACGTTTGACTTTCTTAAAAGAAATTTTAAAATTGGATCAATCGAGTGGAATACTCAGGCTATGTACGAACCCTAAAATAATTTTAAAATCAGTCTTTCACAAAAACAAGGTAACGTAGCTCGTTGGACATAGCATTTTAAAAATTATTATTTGAATCAAATAAATTAAGTCTTTCGAAACATAATATTAGCGAGGAATAAAACCAATTGGAAATAAGTGAAGCAATTGTTGTTATATGTAAGCTTTATTTTTGTGATTTAGTTCTTGTACTATTCCTGTTTCTCTATTTTGTATTTTTTTGTTAAATTCGATATTTAAATATTTATTTTGTTCTAGTTTATCTTAACAAGTTTTTTAGAATATTCTTAAGATGATTACAATGTAGTATGTGTTCATACTATTTTTAACTTTTTGGTAATACACGCATATTTTGCAAACAAAATTGATTAAATCCAAATATGTTAGAATGAATACCAACTATCTTTTTCATTGATACCACTCGATGAATTCGGTTTATCTTAAAAAGTTGATTGTGTTGAAAAAGAAGCAAGATAGTGTCAATCTATAACAACTCGCCACATGCCTACTTTATCTCTATGTCATGTTAATGTTATTTATCATGTATTCACGTTTTTTAAATATATTAGTGTAATTATATGGTAGTATAAGCTTATATTTTTTTAACCCTTTGATAAAATATACATTTTGTACGCATATGCTCGAATCCGTATTTTTTAAGATGAATATTATTATTTTTATTAAAATTACTCGTTAGGCTCTATTTATCATGTTATTTTTTAAAAAAGTTGTCAAAAAAACTAAAATGAAAAACTAGTATAATTTAGATGTTAAATTATGCATTACACAATATATTTGCGATTATGAATTCCTCAATTTTTTCCATGTAGAAGACAACATATGTATCACATGCTATGATAAGTCTTGATCAAGACGGATTCAAAAAATTTAGATTGCGGTGTTAAAATTTAAAATACATTTTATAAGGAATTTTTTAAAATAGTCTAATGATGATTACAAGGTAATATCTGTTTATACATATTCTTAACCATTTGACAATATACATACACTTTGTAGACAAAGCGATTTAAGCTCGTGTCTCATCGAATGAATATCATCTACTTTTTCACTGCGATACTTTTTGGATTATATGAGCCTTTTATAAAGAATTTTTAAGTGAGCGGGAACAAACAATATATATTAATTTTCTGTAAGGGATGTGAATACTCTTTTTGGGTACAATTGCTTTTTAGGTCCTCCTAATTCTAAAACTAGGCAAATTAAGCCTTAGTCTACCATTTTTTGGTTTAAATACTTTTCAGTCCCCTTTCAATTTTAAAATTATACACAAGAGACCTTAGTCCTCTTTTTTCTAATTTTAAATTAGTGACTTAACAATTAGACTTCGACCATCATTTTATTCCTATCTACATTTGTTCTCTCTAAAAGTTTATCCCAAATCCCAGGGACGGATGCACATTAAGTGCATCTTTGATGGTTTAATTGTATTTCAAGCCATTAATGGTTTTGAAACTATTTTAATAAAGTTCTTGCCCCTCCCAAAATTCATGGTTTAATTAATTTTTAGGATCTTGCTAGTTTTAAAATTATTGAAATTTAGTGTAATTTCAAAATTAGAAAAATAAAATCCTAACTCTCTTAATTTTATAGTATAATTGCTTTTTAAGTCCCTGTTTATTTTAAAGTAAAGTAGTGAATCTTGACTTCGTCTATGTTGATTCCACCCATAACAATCGACATGTGATGAATGTATGAACATCGCATCACAAATGCAACAGTACAGGTAAACATAGAAAAAGAATAATGAAACAGTAGGACTCATATATAATATTATAATAAAGTTAGGGACCAGAAAGGTAAGAGACAAATAGTTGATGTACATAACTCCATGGGAATAGTACAAGAATGACAGAACACCTGCCTTTTGATTCAACGCAAGAGCCACCTTTCATTTCCGGGCTTGAAAGCTACACCTATTGTATCAAACACGTGAGTCCCTTTCCAAATGAATTACCTCGTTTGCTCAAGATTTTAGATTCTTCTTTCTAAATGTTTCGATGTTCGATAATTATATAAATATTAATTATATTTGGAGTCAAATTAGATTTGATTGGGGGTGTAATTAGGGTTGAATGTTCGAAAGTGTTGAATTATTCAACTTAAAAAATATAATGAATTATTACGTATTTAAATTAAAATTGAGGACAATACCTAATTTATCTAATATTTAATTTTACAGAGACATAAATTATAATTAAACCAAAAAAATTAAAGAGTCAAATTAAAATTTTAGAGGATTTAATTAGTTTTTTTTAATATTTAATAGAAATTTTTAAAAAATTGAGGAATCAATTTAATTTTTACAAAAAATTAAAAGATTTATTGTGAATTTTCTAAATTATTGGAGAGTTAAAGCCCTTGAACATTTCTTATGCTTCGTCCCTGAATTAAACACTTAAATTCTAAACATATGATAAATTTCATTCAATCACAAAATTTTTTACTTGAAATTTTACTTATGAAATATAGATCACTTTATCACTCGATTTAACGTATATTAAACTCGAATTTGACCCTACTCTTATTTTATATTTGGGTTGTACTACAACTTAACTCAGTTGTAGTACAACAGAAACATTACCATATTTTAAGTTTCATTTGTTAATTAATTAACATTAGTTCAATGATGTAAAGTTTAGTTTGAGTGTTGGTTCTGGACAGACACAATACGAGTGATTTGAAAAGATTTTAAAAGTAATTGAAACGAGTTAAGTTAAATGTTTTAAAAAACTGAGAATATTAATTATAGACTAGTAAAAAAAAACTAAATTTTGTTATAATTCATGCGTCCGGGTCATCTTAAATTTATTTCATTTAAAAATTAATTTTTCACGCACACAACAATACAATAAGCACTTATTTTAAATTGAAAGTCTATTTTAATAAATTATACATTGCCCATAAAATGATCGAGTCATCTCATTTAATTTATGGTATATAATTTTGATAAGGAGAACGTCTAAGACGGATGGTAACAAAAGCAAGAGGAGGCTTGACGCCCCAATGTTTGGAAATAAATTGTGTTACAATTCTTAACTTTTTAGCCATTTTAATTTGGTCACCTCAAAATCGTTAGCAATTCTCATAAAGTCTTATTTTTTGAATATTTTCAAAGAAGTCCTCTCATTTTTAATTCTTTTTCTTACGACTCCTATTTTTTAAAAAAAAATCTTAATTATACCTTCGTTTTTAATAACATTCTTGTTAACCCCCTCAAAATGTTGAATTTTTTATTGAACCTCCAAAAAATTTAGAATTTTAATCAGCCCCCAATCTATTCCACCAAGATCTGTAAGTTAAGAGGTTTTTAAATCCAATATCGACCAAAAATTTATTTTAACACAAGTCTTTTATCATGACATCGAATTTAGTAAACAAGTTCAATTTATATTTGTTTGCATTTAGAATTAATATATTTGGGATTATATAATACTTGAAATTCTTATTTAATATACTTAAAATTAAAATCAAGAAATCCTCGAAATTCAAACGATTGTTGTCACACCATCTTTATCAAACCGCATATTACCTTCACGAGGAATATATTTCTATTTATCATTACAACTATCATACATTGTTTCCCTTTGAGTTTAATTATTTGATAAAATTTTCTTCTCATCAAAGGAAAATATGATTGGTGGAAAATGTCAAAGAAATTAACGATGATAACGATGTTGATAAACAAAGTCAAGGTCTGAGCAACACACGCCAAAAAGTCTCCTTCTATGAACCGGCAAGGATTAGTCTTAAATTTAAGGAAAGGCTCCCAAGGACAAATCCGTATATTTACCGTTTTTTCAAAATCTCTCTCTTTCTCTCTTTATACATAAGTAATTTTTATTGGTTGAGATCACAATTAATATGGTAAATCAGGTCCTTAATATAAATTTTTTTTCTCTCTCAATATATACATTAATAATTAGTATTTAATCCGTTAGTTGATTAATTCGAATCAAATACTATCACGGAGGAACCAAGATTGAACTATAAAGGAGTAGACCGATTAACTTTAACATGGTCTTAAAAAATAATTATCATAACAATTAAGGGGGTTTTAAATGATAGGGTCCTCAGATTAAAATAAATTATAAAATTTTAAGAGGGACAAATATTTAATTGCAATAATTTCAAAATTATTAAGTTATAAAATGTACTTAACCTATCAAATAGGGGGTAATTGCCCCTCAATACATGTGGTTCCCCGAGGCACTCCAAATATTCATTATGGAAAATGGAAGTGACTATTTGTTTAGATTATTCACAATGTAATGATTTAAACTTATAATTTTATTTAAGGATGTAACATTAATATTTAATTTAATTGTTGATTAATTTCAATTGAATACTCTATAAATTCTATTATAGAGTATGAAAAATGATGTAGTCATTTTCAATAGTAATAAACGATTAAGATTATTTTCTTTTTCTTCCCCAAGTGATAATCTTCATATTTTCTACAGTTAATCACATTCATCCATTTACCTTCATCCAGCGATCCAAAGGGTGTAAAGCTTTCAAGTTTTATATAGTGTAAGAGGATCCTATCGCATATAGGGTTAGGGTCCACTCATATTGCGTAAAACTCAACCATTTTTACATTTTTTGACTGTTAGATGATGGTAATAAATGACTAAGATTGTTTCCTTATTTTTTTCCAAGTGATAACCTTAATATTTACGACCGTTAATCTCATTCATCCATTTGTCTTCATCCAACTATCCATAAAAGGTGTAAAACTTGAAAGTTTTACATAGTATAAGAAGAACATATCTCTCTCTATTTATGTGTCTGTTAGAATCCACTTTCACACAATGTAAAACTATGAATTTTATACGTTTTTTGGATCGTTGAATGAGTAAAATGGATGACTGAGATTAACTCCTTACTTTTTTTCCAAGTGATAATATTCACATATCCTACTGTAATTCATTTCACTCATCCAACGATTTAAAAAACGTGTAAAACTTGAGAACTATTACACTGTGTAAACAGATCCCGTCCTTATATATATATATATATTATAAAAAAAGTCAACATTGTATTTTGAGATTAGGGTGTTGAAATCTCCGTTGGCCGCCTATGGTCGGCGCCATGTGGACCGGCACAAGGTTTATGTGCTGTGGTTTGAAGATTTTGTATGATTTTCATGAGATTTCAAACATTACGCACCGACAATGGAACCATAGTTGCATCCATAAATACATAGATCATTCATGCCAATTTCATGTGAACTTCATTATTTCTAGTTTGGAATATGAAATATTTTTACATAATCCGATGGTTGAATTTATTAATACATTTTATTTTTATGTAAATATTTTAAAAATATTTAAACTTTGTTGATTGGTCGAGTTATATTGGAATCCGTTTGTGCTTTGGTTATTAATGTATTCGGTCTCAACATAAGAATGACTCGAATTTTAATATGACCATTAATGACCATCTCGAATTCGAATTGACATTTTAATTTTAAATAATATCTTTTATTTAGACTCATTGAGAGGAGAAATTATATTATAGACCCGTCTCGTCATGTTATTTATGGTCCCAACTAATACAAATAATCTATTTCACTAATTTTTTATCTCATCTTTTTTACTAAGAGAAGATTCATTCATATTTACTGTAAGTTAAATTAAAAAAAAATTACCAAGCAAAAATTCACTAAGTAAAAATATTACATGAAAAAAATTATTGAAATTAATGATTTGTATTGGTTGGGACCATGGATGGCGTGGCGAGTCGGGCCTATAATATAATTTTTCATGATGAATGATATTTTTCATGCTTTTTCCCTTCCATTTATTGAAAAGATAATTATTTACCTAACTTATTAACCATAAAATGGTTAAATTAAGATATCATGTACTTTAGTTAATAAAATCTTGTACTATAGCCTCAATCTTTTAGAATTACAAAAAATACATTTTTAATAATTACATATAGAGGGAATATGGGTCAAATTACTTTACTTCGAAATTGACAAGGATCTAAAAAGTACTTAAATAAAAAATGAGACTAAGTTCTAATTTATCTAATTGAAAATTAAAAAGGACCTAAAATAGAATTAAATCACAGAAGTTGGATGACCATGACTTAATTTCACTAATTTTAAAATTAAGAATGAAAAATAATTAAACCAAAAAATTCAGGAGCCAAATCCTATTGTCATCAACGTTTAAGTATTAATAATTTTATGGTTTATTATATAACTAACATTAGGTCTGTAAACGAACCGAACGAACACGAACGAGGGTGCGTTCCTGTTCGTTCGTTTAACTTTAACTGAACAAATAACGAACAAAAAATTTCTTGTTCGTGTTCGTTTATTAAGGAATGTAGCTTGTTCGTGTTCGTTCATTTAAATAATAAACAAACATAAATGAACATAAACGAACAGAAGAACATGAATGAACATAAACAAATATTTTGAGTTAGTTCGATTAATTCAGTTGATTAACCGATTTTAAACGACTTAATCAATAATTGAAATTTGAAAAAACTCTTAACTGTTAGCCGAAACCTAAAATTATCTAATAGAATAACCAATTTTATTTTGGTTTGGTTGGTTAGTTCGATTTAACCGAACAATGAACACCCCTAGACATATGTGAATAAATTTAAATGAAATAAACGAACGAACATAAACAAACACAAACGAACGGATTACCGAAAGTTCACGAACATAAATGAACGAACAAGCCCTTTGTTCGTGTTCGTTCATTTAATTAAACGAATAAAAAATCTTGTTCATGTTCGTTCGTTTAATAAATAAATGAATATAAATGAACTTCTCACCGAACAGTTCGTTAAACGTTTGGTTGATTTACAACCCTAACCAACATTTGATTTGTAAACAATTTATTAATTGGTTGAGCGATAAAAAAACATATATTACTCTATCTCACGAATCCCGAAATTTACTTTTGGAATGTAAACATCTATTTACTTAAAAAAAATTAACATTTAATTTGTAAACCACACTTCCTCCTAAAATAAGATTGAGGCTCTAGAACTTTGTTTAGGTTCGAGTCTTATTTTACTAAAATCATACGTGATTTAATTGAAATTTATTTATGAATTAAATCTTATTATATGTGGATTATTTTGATTTAAGTTTGATTTGTACTTTATATCGATTAATTTATATATTTATATCACATTATATTATCTTTTATATGAAAACAAATATCGAATACAATTGTAACACTTTGAAAAAATACTTTGAACGTAAAAGATAAAAGGTACAAAGTCAAATATGACTCTAACGTTTTATTGAGTAGTCATTTTGGTCTCCATTTGTTTAATTGGTTTAATCTAATGTTTTATTTTGGATCAAAATGACCTATATGCAGATGAAAATTATTAGTCAACTGACGATAAACAACTTGAAATGACGAATTAGAAGAAAAAATATTTTATATTTTATACATTGTTATAAAAAAATATTTTTTGATTGCTGTGTCATTATATAGAGTCAGTATATTTGTCTATATGACACTGCTATCGCGGTGTGCACTGTCATGTAAGTTTATCACGTCATTTCAAGCTATTTATCGACTAACGATTTTCATTTGAAGAGGGGCCATTTTAACCCAAACTAAAATGTTAAAGATTAAATTAATTTAAAAAAATGTTAAAATAACTATTCACTTAAATTTCAGGAACATTTTTAGGTATTATGCCAAAATATAAAAAAAAAAACCCCAAATTCTATCACAACCCACTTTCATGACTTTGTGCAAGCACCAATTAAAATAGAAACATAACCATGAATCAATCATAGTAATCATATTTAATTAGGCTGTAAAAAAGAACAGTTTCAAGTTTTTAACCTATGATATTATCAAATCAAATATATTAAAAAAACAAAAGCAAAGCAAGTTTCGAAGATTAAATAAAAAATGACCATACTAAATAAAAAAAAAACTTGTCTAAAAGAATTTGTGTAAAATACAGTACAAGTCACTCAATTATTTAATAAAATTACAAATGGTTATTAAATTTCAAAAACTTACAAACATGCCACTTAACTAATCTATTATAGCAAACATATCACTCCACCATTAAAAATGAAACATATAATTTTAATCACAATCAAGTGATTTAGTTGTTAAAATCGATCAATAGAGAGTGACCAAAGGAGTAACATCGGGGGAGTCGGTGCGGCCCCTGTTAACTTTTTTCCTTCTAATAGTAATAGAATATTTTTTTTAGAAAAAAAGTAAAATTAGTTCTATAATTCCTTCAATCTTTTTAAAATTTTATTAATTTTTAATCTTATTATGGTTTTCTCCTTTATAAATTTATAGTTTCACCCTTGAGAGTAACTTGATCGTAACCAAAAAAATTAAAATCCAATGGTAAGGTGATATGTTTTTGACAATTAATTAATTGAATAATACAATTATAACTTTTTAAAACTAAGCCATCCATTTATAATCTTACTAATAATGAAGTGATTTTCTATATATTTTACCTAAGAACATAAACAAATGGGCATCTCACCCAAAAAAAATATTATACGAAATCACCTCATCGGTGGTATCAATTAATAAAATTGACCAATCTCAAAATAACCACTCACTTAATATTTATATATATATAATCTCAAAATTCATCTCGTAAAAATTAAAATAAGTGAATCTTATTCGTTAGGAGGACGAATGAATCCAATAATTTTTCCAAAAAAAGAAAGGGCAAGTGTTAACTATGCTACCTTCACTGTTAACACGTTCCTCTCCTCTCCTTTATTTCTTTTGTTTCTTCTTCCTTTCTCTTTTAGTTCTCTTCTTTGTCGCCAATCTCTTTCTCTCTCTAGAGATCAAATTCTATTTTATCTTCTTCTCTCCATTCTCCTCCAAAGTTTCAATCTTGTCATCCTTATTTAACACATCTTTTTTCCAATGCACTCTTGTTGATGTTTCCTTGTATCATCAACCGTTACCAAGCGAGAAAAGAAAAACCATCTTTCTGAAGTTTGTTTTGAAGAAATTCTGTAAAGTTTCTCGGGAAAAAGCATTGGTTTTTACTTTGTTGTTGTTGTTTGTTTCGAGAGAAAAAAAAAACAAGAAAGAAAAAACATGTTGGATCTTAATCTTGATATGGTCTCAAGCGAGTCATCTTGCGACGAGAACAACAGCAACAACAACAAGATGATGTTAACTCAAATGGAAGATTCGGGTTCTTCGAAATCTTCGATCATAAACGATGAAGATCATGCTCTATTATCAAATGCAAAAGACGAGAACTCTTCAAACGATGCTTCGCCGGCGTTCGTGTTCGATATCTTGAAGAAGGAAAAAGATGGTGATGCTGCCACCATTGCTAAAACGGTCCAAGACCCTTCGCCGGAATTCGTCACTCGACAGCTCTTCCCCGTCGCCGGAGAAAAATTGGGTCTGGGGTTGGAGTTCGGAACAACAAAAGCTTCGGCTAGTAGACCCCAATTGTTGAACTTATCTTATGCCGAGTCCACCGGTGAGGCCGAGCTGACAACCGTCCAGATAAAGCCTCAACCGAGGAAGAGCCGTCGTGGACCACGGTCCCGGAGTTCTCAGTACCGCGGCGTCACATTTTACCGGAGAACTGGCCGGTGGGAATCACATATATGGTAATATATTCATGTGAAGAATTACAGATAGGAGTAGCAAATGTTTTTAACTATTTCCGGTTATGTTCGAATGGAAAACTAATGTAATTTTCTTTGCTTTTTTGAACAGGGATTGTGGGAAACAAGTATATTTAGGTAATTTAAATTATTTATTTTGGTCGAGGAATTTAAGATTTTGTGAATAATTTCATGGATTTGGATTCTTTTCTGATAAGGGAATACTTTTTCTGTGTTGCAGGAGGATTTGACACTGCCCATGCTGCTGCCAGGTGAGAATTTCTTTTTTTAATTTGTTCTATGTATCATATTTGGTTCAAATTTTGATGAATTTCATGAATTTAATCAGTTTTTTTATGAATTTGTGTTCTTATTTAGAGCATATGATCGAGCTGCGATCAAGTTCCGGGGAGTCGATGCCGATATCAACTTCAATTTGAGCGATTACGAGGAAGAAATGAAACATGTAAAGATGTAGCAGAATCATATGAATTTTCAACTTTCTTTTTTCTTGTTTGTTGTTTGATTTTTGGTTTGTAAATTGTGTTTTGATCTGTAGATGAAGCACATGAGCAAAGAAGAATTCGTGCACAGTCTCCGTCGACAGAGCAACCGATTCTCGAGGGGGAGCTCCAAGTACAGAGGGGTAACGCTGCATAAATGTGGTCGATGGGAAGCTCGGATGGGGCAATTCCTCGGAAAGAAGTGAGAATCTGGTCCTCCATAGCTTTCTTCCATATGATCTTTTGGTTGTGAATTGTGATTGTATTGTCTGTCGGTCCACGATCCGGGTTAGGCTTTTAGTTAAGAACTTATCGTGTCGCGGTAAGGGGAGAAAATATTGTGTAGGGTGTGAAAAAATTATGATCCTTGCTTGCAGGTATATGTACCTTGGATTATTCGACTCCGAAGTAGAAGCTGCAAGGTCTTTTATGATCATAGTCTATGCTTCGAGACATCGATTTTGTGTAGTATGGATGTGATTCTTATGTTTTTCGGTTTTCCGATTCAGGGCTTATGATATGGCTGCCATGAAATGTAATGGAAGTGAAGCTGTGACCAACTTTGAGCCAAGTACTTATGAAGGGGGGACTACAAATAGTGGAGGTATTTGCAGATTTCTTTGAGTTTCAAAACAAGTTGTTGATTGTTTCGATTTTTAATTATCTGATGAATCTAGTGCAGGCAGTTGGCATCACAATCTTGATTTGAGCCTCGGGATTTCGGCGCCTTCAGTTGCTCGAAACGGGAGCAACGATGCAGCGGATTTCCATTTTCGTAACGTTGCAGGCAGTTCTGCTTCTGCGTCTGTATGTGCACAACCTCAACACGGTCCAACAGTTGTAGCTAAGCACCCTCCGATGTTGTCAGGTGTTTATCCCGCCACTCTTTTACCATACAACGAGGTACTCCCCTTCGTTTCATTGTCTCCTCCCTCGGTTGTTTATGCGATCGTAGAATGTAACGGTTGAATAATGTTCTGATATGATAGGGAAGGGCAATGCCGAATAGAGCTGAAGCTGTTACGTCGACCGGCTTCTCGAACTGGGGATGGCCAATGCAAGGGGATGGTAAAATTGCCTCGACCCTGGTGTTTCCTATAGCAGCATCATCAGGATTCTCTTCGTCCAATGCCATCGCTCCGTCGACTACTCTCCTGTTTAACAATTCCGGCCGAAACCTTTGCATCATGAGGCCTACTACGTCCACGAATAACAGTTCCCACTACTATAATTACAAGAGCTGAAAGCAGCATTAGTTACAAGTGTGCAATACAAGAATATCTTGCATTTGTTAATGTTGCAAAACTTGAAGTTCATGCTTTCATAACATATTTAAACAGCGGTCATTTCGCGATGTTACAGTTGTTATTTCGAAGTTTCGACTTTCATTATCGGTGCTGAAATTCGAATGGCTTCACAGGGTTTGCCGATTGCTGTAAAGAAGAAACCAAAGAAGAGTTGAGCAGAACTATGATGATGTTGGGGTACCTCAGTACTTAAAAAGGAAAGGAAAACAAAAAATCTACAAGAAAACAGCTTAAATCATATGGTTTGCAACATATTTTTAAATTACCATGTTTTATTTGCGATGATTGAGACATATGTAACTATCATCATTGTGTCACTCTAATTAAACTTTTGAGATCTAATTATCGTTCACTTATTTATAGCTCACAAATTACTAATCAAGTTATAAATCAACATATGATATTTCAAGATTGAAGCACCAACATTTATAAAGTCAAGAACTTAGAAGGGAAATAATTTTCTCTCGATTGTCAATTTAACTTTGGTGCAATGACAAGTTTCCGAGTTACACCTCTTTTTTCCAAAATTTTGTGTTTATTATCATTAAGAATAAAATTTTTCCGTCCTATAAGTCAGAACTATTCAAAAAATAATCTTCTCTCAGTTTTCTTCTCCCATTAAACTCTCATCTCTTAATCTTCTACTCAGATTTTATATAAAAACACTCGCATAAAAATATTTACTCGTATAATTAAATCTCGAATTCGAATAACATAGCTCGAATCAATAAAGTTTGAATTGGCTGAATATGGCATGGGGGCATTGGTGGTTGACCAAACTTGATGCCCCAATTTACTGAAACGGGGAGAAGTTGGTTTGATGCAAGTTGCAAAAAGGTCCTCAATTTATTTAATTTATTTGAAAATAAAGGGTCTGGTCCAAGCTTCATATTGATTACTGTGCATTAAATTCAACCTGCCTGCCTGCCCCAACTTGCTCCAGAATCTGATTGTACCTTCAAGATTGATGGCCATGTAGGGTTAATAACCTGCATTTCTAGGCCCAATCAATGCTAAAATGTCCTAATTTCTTTATTTCAGACCATGTAGGAACAGACTTTTTAATCATGATGTTTATATTAAAAATTAAAATTTCAATTTTTTTGAATAAATATAAAAAGGTTTCATCCAACAAAAAAATATAAACAGACAAAAAATATAAAAAGCAGAAACAACTGAAAAAATAGTCAAAAAAACCAAAGGAAAAAACAAAGATAAAAAATAAGACGAAACCCAATCGATCAAAACAGGAAAAAAATTGACGTTAAATAAGACAAAAACGAAGAAAAACAGAAGCAGCTACCATCAACCAAAGTGAAGGCGAGCACGAAATCAATAAATTTATTAGTCACTAGCTGTACGTTACTTCAGGAGATACCAAAAAATAAAATCGGTTGATAAAAAGAGTTGTCTAACAAATCGTCACATAAAATTAAAATCTTCGACATTTAAAAGAAAAAAAAAACACAATTTATGGCCATTGCCAGCAAAAATGAAACATAAGGCTGTGTTTTATAAATTTGATATTACAAATAAGAATATTATATATATGTATGCTGTATAAAATTTTTGCAAGACTATATATTTACTTTTTTCAAAAAGTTAAAATTTAGATTTTTAACTTTAAAATTTAATTATAAAAGTTAAAATTTAAATCGTACACCTAAACTAAATCTCTAACCCATAAATGCAACTCTCTAGAAACGTCTATGCGTTACACCTAAATCTATGAGGCCACATTAGGGACCCATAGTATAATTCATATATAAAAAATATTTTTCTTTAAATACATTAAAAAGTATAAAATAAACTTTTGTTTAAATACCACTCCAGGAAATCATATAAACATACAACAGAAGTTCAAAAAACATATTGCAGACTTTGACATAAAATAAAACACAACATACATACCCACTAACTGTACCAATATCGTACTCCAAAAGCAACGCCGAGAGAACTCCAAACACTAATGTCAGTCACAATACCATAATAGATTTCTTCTAACCTCAGATGGTAAAAACAACGTGAGCTTAGAAAAGCTCAATAATACAGAACTACCAAAAGATGATGTAAGCACATGCACGTATAAGGCCAAGCATGAAACTTAAGTATTGATCATGGCATCATGGTTAATCAGTACTTGAACTTCTGAGTATCAGTATGACATTCTACACTCAGAGGAATCAAAAAAGATAAATATTTTACAGGAATTAAACCAGGGGGTTCGGTGTGTCCCAACAATCGTAGAGCGAGAAAGATAGACATCTATAGACTTTCGACATAGGCAAAGGAAGAGGCATAAAAAATTTGGTATTAGCCTAACTACCCTTCAACCGAACTCCAGTATGTAGTTCCCCATAATTGCATCTATATAGGCGTTAACCCAGGCCCAATGGGCGTGGGTACCGACCTAAGGGGTTACCTTAGGTCCCGGGCGGAATTACCCCAACTAAAGTATATGAACCTCATACAAGCGTTAACCTTAGGTCCTAGGAAGAATTACCCTAGCCGAAGCATAGAAACCTAATACAGAGGTTAACCTAGGCCCAATGGGCGTAGGTACCGACCTAAGGGGTTACCTTAGGTCCCGGGCAGAATTACCCTAACCGAAGCATAAGAACCTAATACAGGCGTTAACCTAGGCCCAATGGCGTAGGTACCGACTTAAGGGGTTACCTTAGGTCCCAGGCGGAATTACCCTAGCCGAAACACAAGAACCTAATACATGCAGACTTACCATAGTCAAAGCATAAAAGCCAAATACGGGCGAAATTACCAGCCTAATCAGGGCTAAACCTACAATCTTCTGTAAATATCCAGTACCCAGTAAAACAATTTTAAACAGTATCAAACATCTCATTAATTAGTAGCAGTATGCCAAGATTTCAGAATACAGTCAGATGTTAATAGAACCGAAGTATCATGACTCATGAATCGGGTATACTTGTATCATAAAACAGGAACCAAAAGTCATGTTTTAACTTCAAAAAACAAGATCACATGGAATCAGAATGGATAGACTGGTTTCCAATTAGGGAGATTACTCTTGTAGACATGGGACACACTAGATGGTCTGATTTATCACGTAAGGGTTCTTACTAATTACAAAAAGGAGACACTGAACTATAGTCCATTCTAGACTGATTTTAGAATCAAGAACCATACTCAAAGGAATTTGATAATTATCATCTTCATCCAGGAATTTAGATATATTAGGACAGATTTTGGGAATTTGGGTAGATCAGGATTAATCAGTATTCTAGATATATCAAGAGAGTTCTAGACAATTAGCTCATAAGAGCATTTTGATCATTTTAACTTTCATGGGTAGCTTCATAATTTAGCCCAATAAGGGTAGCACAGTTACTTACAGTATCCAAGACTTCTGATGGCTTATCCATCATCCAAGTCCACTAGAACTGAACAGTTCTCATTATCGCGGTACATACCAAGTAATCGGACATGTGCATTTCACACGAACTCAATCCTTAGCACCGAATGTACCATTTTAAAGAAACATGTTACTCTTAATATTAACAATGTACTTTCTCCAAATAAATTGAACATGCATTCATATAATATTCTTCCAATATTACATTAGCATCAGAATTGACCAACAATCACGAGACGTGTATTACAACTTTTGGAGCCATTACACTCGTTTGGCTTTAGTAGTATTTCTTATTCCAAGTCTTAGAGGTGTTTTCAGTCATTTTAGTATTCAAGGGTATTTCAGATACATCGATGTCCGAATGTGTTTCAGTTATTTTGATCCTTTCGGTTATTCCAATTATTCATTCATTTCAGATCTCAAAGGTATATCCATCATTTCAGTTAATTTGGTAACTTTAGTGCCTGAGGTTATTTTGGTCATCTCAATCATTCCAATCAATTCATTCTTTACTGTCATTTAGACCAGTTCAGGAATACGAAGAAGTTCCAGTAGATTTAACCATAAAGACTTATTCTAAATTCAGGAAAAAATCTAAGTATCTTACATTCTCGGAAGTATATATCTTGTTACCGTATCTTTCCAAGTAAGTCGTGGTTTTTAGATGAATCAGTTGTTTTACCAGTTCAAATATAAATTCGCAGATCACTTTTATTGTATGGGTATTTTAGTCATTTTTGCACCTCAAGGGTATTTTTGTCATTTCTTAATTTAACATTTCAGAACTTCAATCATTAACAAGCATAACCAGATTTAAAGTATAATAGTCTTATAAGTTATTCTTGGATCTCATAAGTTCTTACTAGTCATTCATCTTCCTAACTGAGCATTCTAGTCTCAACTGGTTTACTATACGCTTGAATATGATCATGCAAGCTTTTATCAGATACCAGTATGTTTCATAAAGCATACAGAAGGTAGTAATGTATTACCTTGAATCCTTATTATATCGTCCGACCCTTGAAACGATATTAGATCACTCTCGAACCCGAATTCAATGTCCTCAACATCTCAGATATGAAGATATGTGAATACCTTTATTTAACCACAATCCAAAATCAGTTCTTAATCGCATTGCCTTTAAACTGAATATTGAAGCACATAAGCATGTTCGGGTCCAATATCAAATTTGAAGGCTTTCAGGTTAGAATTTCACAAAACGAGATTCACATTCGAACTCAAGATGTTGAAAAACATTAAATACGGGTTTTTGAAATTTTTAACTTTTTAGTCAAAGTCAACGCTGACATTAACAATTAGCACTGATGTCATTGATCAACGCCGACATCAGCAGTTAACAGTAAACACTAGTCAACATTGACGTTAATCAACAGTCAATACTGATGTTAATCAACAGGTCAGGTTAACGAGCGAGGTCGAGTCCCTGGGTCACGGGTCAACAATCAACTAGGTCGACTAGGGCGAGTTGACTCGGTTCAAGTCGGGTTAAACATGTTTGAATTCGGGTTTGGTCGGTCGGTCGGGTCACACTCGGGTCATGCTGACAATTTGAGTCCAGTTTAACGGGTCGATTGGCTCAGGTTTGGGGCCGATTTACACCGATTCACCGTTGAACCAGCTCGGTCTAGGGGCTATAATCCAAGGCGGCCGAAAAGCACCCCGAATGGCGCGTGACACCCATGCACGGCCCCAAATCGGCCGAAAACTCATTGGGAATACGCTCAAAACAACCGCAGCTCACCCATTAGCTCAACCAACCCATATTTAGGCTAAAAATCTTACCGAACTTACCAAAATGCAAAGGGACGACGCAAACATACGTAGCTCCGACGAAGCCTCTCCCAGTGTCGGAATAATGATAGGTCGGAGGGGTTTTGTTCGTTGCGGTGCGAGGAGGTCAGATCCGATGGTCGTGAGATGAACCAATGACGGAAACGGCCATAATCGTTGAAAAACCGAGAAGTAAACCTTTGGTTCTCGACAAACCTTCCGACAAGATTTTACGGTGAACGGTTGGGTATCTCCGCAAGTGGTGATCGGGATAGGGATCAAGAGCACAGTGGCGTTTCAGATGACGAGGGCAGTGTAGGCTACGGACGCCGGCAAGGGGCTTACCGGAGCTCGAACGAAAAGATTGGGGAGAAGAAGAGTTTTTCAGAGACCTTTCAAATTCTAAAGGGGTATGATATTTTCCATATTTGAAATGAGTAAAAAATGAGGCAATTAGGGTTGGTTGGGGTATATCAAACTTGTTATTATTTTATTATTCGGATAACTAAAAGATACAGCTTAAATAAAATCTTGCCAAACTATAACCAAGACTAGTCCTTGTTTAAATGGTTAAGCCTCCCACCCTAATTGCCAAGGATGCTAGTTTGATACCCCTTAGCTTCATATCTCTCTTTTCTTTTTCTTTTTTTTGGCCAAAAGATCATGTAGCCCAAGCCCCTAAATATCCAAAGATTCATAGAACCAACCCTCATATTTTAAAATTTTGCCAAACTTGTCCCTGAATTACAATTAAATTACCCCACTTCTGGGGGTGTTACATAAAATAAAAACGGTTGTGTTTTTCTCCTTCATAATTTTATAAAATTTCAAATAATACTAATTAAACTTCTCATTTGAGATTCGAACACATGATCAAGACTTTTAAATACAAATCTTTTACCACATCATCTCTAATCATTTAGATAAAATATTTCATTTTTTGAATAATCTCTATCTAGGGAGAGAGAATGAGAATATTGCTCCTACATGGTCTTGAACTTACAACCTAAAAGAAGGGAAAAGTGCCAACCGAAAGCTTTAACCACCCGCTCTCAATTTGGTGTCACGTAATTTAGTGACATCTTCTTGGTTTAGAAAGTACGATTAAACTAGAGTATATAATAAAAATGTTTATATTTTTACTGTAATCTAAATTTGCATAATTACTTATTATTTAGACCTACGGATTACGGAAAATTTAAATGAATAATCAAAATGACACTATAGCAAAAGAAAAATATTTGAAAATTTAACCTGAAACGCCGTCACAATCCTTATCACAAGAAGCAGTTAACAGATCCCAATAATATGACCTCACTAGAGACGAAGCTATTATAGTGAAGAGGGGCAATCGCTTCTCATTCTTGAATTTTTCCCCCTTATATATATTTTTTTAAAAATTAATTAATTTATAAATTTATACATTTATTTTTAAATATTTATATTTTGCCTTCCAACCTCGACTCCATCTCTATACCTCACTCACCGCCCCGATTTCAATGTGCTTTCTAGATGCTAGATTCTCTGTAGTTTTGAATGGTTGTTGTTTGGCGTATATTACAAAGCTTTTATTTGATTTGATGCCTGGGCTGAAACTAAGAGCATTTCATCCCACATCAAGAAGGAATATTGTAAGGGCGCAGGGCACTGCTTATAGAATGCACGAGCTTGTTTTTAAATCAGAATATCTTACCTTTTGTCCCACATCGGCAGGAATACAGTACGCGCACAGGCTTTTGGTTATAAAAAACCAGCTTGTTCTTTTAAAGTTCATAAACTTTCACTTCAATCGCCCTCATAATTTTCAAAAACATGGAGGAGGAGTTTTCTCAGCAACTTTCAAGCTCGGGTTCTCTTGTTGATGAGGCTGCTGCGGGAAGTAGTCATTGTATTCATCTCATATTTTAATTTTATACTATTTTTATTTAATTTTGCAGGCCCTATCTGCAGTCACCGAGTCCTGTGCACTGGGTGCCCGCTTAGTCACCCAATACAAGAAGGTGGTTTTGGCTCAAAAACGAGGAACTAGAAGAATCTCTAGCCTATGCAAAGAGGGAGATTTCTGAATTGAAGGATGCCCTGAAATCAAGTGAGACTAAAAATGTCTGAAATCGGGTCTAAAACAAAATTTAAGTTTTCAGTGGGTTATATTATTAGGCTGTCTGTGAACACTTTTAACTTCTTTTTATTATAAATTGCAATTGATTTGTATTTGTTAGTTTATTAATTATTACTATATTAGGGTTTGTATGGAATATGTATGCAAACATTTTAGGGAGAATGCTTTCTGAATTTGGATCAAAGAAAACACTACGGGTAAACAGCTATTTTTAAAAGTAAATTTAGATCGAGGTAACCTTAAATTCTATACAAACCCCTAAACTAATCTGTGGTGGATGAGACAATAATCCTTAAAAAAGAATTCGGACGAAAAAGCTGTAAAAATACCAGGTGCATCGAAGATGGTGACCTACTGTCGATGGTGGCTTGGCCGTAAAATCTCAAACATATCAACTTCTTGTTGGTATCATTCTCGGAGTGTAAGAACCCGTCCGGTGTCCTTGGACCGGCCAAGTTTCAGGATCATACTTTTGAGAAGCAAGATATGTGAGTGCAGTCACTACATCCGCTATAAGCGGCCGCATATTAGGCTGTTCCTGAACGCACATTCCAGCTACAGCTAGAGCTTGGTACAAACCCCTCACCGGATATTGGCCTTGAAGCAACGGGTCAGCCATTTGTGGGAAATTTCTTCTATCTTTAAATAGGGGACGGGCCTGTTCAACAATATCCAAATTTTATAAGAAATTCCTACAATTACAGACTAGTAAAAGAAAAGAAAAACCGATTTGCAAGGATCGTTATGGTTCTTTTATGTTTTACTTTCTTCTTCCGAATGAAACGGGCGGTTCAAAAGTCTATTTTCCCCCCTCATGGTACTCATCCCACAACTAAATGATCAAATTATTCTCGTTCTCATAGCTATACAATATTTAAAGGCTACTGTTATAAGCTAATCTCTCAGCCAGCTCTGTACTTATTCGAATATACTTACCGACTTCTAAACACTTTGAATAAACTACGGGTTCAGGGTATTAAACCAATATTCTATTAGAACATTTTCGTGCAAAAATATATTAACACGAGCCGCTGCAACATTAAGTGTCTTAGCATTGTCAGGAATATGAAAGCAAGATATAGGTATCTTACCCAGGCCACCAGATTTTGCTCACCACCAGTTCTCGAGTTGTCAATAGCTTTCCTTCCGGTAATGATTTCGAGCAGAACAACCCCAAAACTATAAACATCTGATTTCAACGTAAGCTGACCGGTCATTGCATATTCGGGAGCACAATATCCATAGGTCCCCATCACTCTAGTGGATACACGAGTATTATCTCCAACAGGGCCCAATTTGGCCAAGCCAAAATCAGATAGCTTCGGATGATAGCCTTCACCAAGCAAAATGTTTGAGCATTTTAAGTCTCGATATATGACAGGTGGGTTAGCTTTGTCGTGCAAATACTCCAAACCTTTTGCACACCTGTGGCTATTTTCATTCTTGTATTCCAATCGAGTGGTCTTCTGTCGAGAGGTAAATCTGATATACAAGCAAAGAAGTAGAACAATCAACAATCTGTGTAAAAAGTGAATCTAACACCAAAAACTCGGAGAGAAAATTTTAGTATTAAGTATGACATTCGATTGTGTAATAGAAACCTAGATCCTAGACACGAGAATAGAGATGAGTGGTGCGGTTCGTACCATGTAGATGATCTTCTAAAGATCCTAGCGGCATGTATTCGTAAACCAAAAGTCTCTGATCTCCATCAGCACAATATCCAATCAAGTTGACGAGATTAGGGTGGTGAAGCAGGCTCAACATCAATACTTCAACGAGGAATTCCCTGTTCCCTTGCTGTCCATTACGATCAAGCTGCTTGATTGCGACAACCTATAAAAAGTTGGGGACAAGGTGACAACCGAGTTTCCTTTTTCTTTTTGGGCACGGTTATATCACAAAAGTGTTGAAATATACATACTAAAAGTCTAAAACAAGGCAATCAAAAACGAAAAATAGTAAACTTAACCCGTTTGGACCATATGAAAGATTATGCTTTCTCGTGTACTCATACTTAATAAATTAAAGTCTTACAAAACACATACTTGATTAGTGCTCTCCAATCGCCCTTTATACACTCGGCCGAAACCTCCTTCACCCACAAGGCAATCTTCTCTGAAATTCTTTGTTGCAGCTGCCAATTCACGAAAGGTAAAAGTACGTACTGCAATTTGATCGGACTCCCCCTCCTTGGTTGCCTCCTTGGCATTTGGTGCAGAATTCACGTTCAGCTTCTCTATCGTGACAGGAAAAAAACAAAAGATTCATGTCAATGCCATTGAATACTGATTTGAAGCATTTAAGGCTAACACAACAGCAGCAGCAGCAGAGGCCAAATACAGCTTGTATCATCCTTCTCGTATTCATGATCGATATCCATTATCATAGAAAACAAAGAGAATCTGTTCCATCTGCAGTTCTGCACCTTTCTTTCTCTAACAAATCGATAAAAGCCTATTCGACTAACTAGAACTCCATATTCTTTCAAGACAATACTAATCTAGACTACAATAACATGAAGAACCAAAAATTAGTTTTAAGCTATAATGACTATTGAATTCTATTGACCAAAACAATTAAGCATAAAATCCACCAAAAGAATTAATAAACACATGTAAAAGAAATGTCATTTCTGCAGATGTGTCAGATAATTCAGACCAAGATTTTTTAATCAACAATTAACACTAAGGTTAACAAGAAACACTTAAATCAGTGTCACTATATGATGGATCCCAAATTAAATACATATTCCAATAAAAAAAATCATCTTTGTAGACTGAAAATGTCCAAAATTCTCATGGTTTTCACACCAACTGTAATTTTCAAACAAACCCCACTTGCCATTTCTAACAAACATAAAGAAGTACTTAATATATGGTTTTTCAAAAATCCTATATCAGATCACACTAAACATTGAAAACCCAGAAATTTAATAGAAAGTTCAAACATTTAAACAAATGGGTCAAATTCAAATCAATCAGCAGCTAGAAAAATGAAAATTCACTTAATATTTTATTTAAAGATCAAATCTTTTTTGAAGTAAGAATAGAATATAAGAGTAATAAGAACCTGAAGTAGAAGGGATCCGCTGATCAAAGTTGCTGGTGATGGTGTTATTGGGACGCTGCTTGTTTCCATTTTTGTTTGATTTTCCAGCACAAGGGAAACAACCCATATGAAGCTTTTTTATTTGCCTCTCTTTCTTATCACAAACTTATGACTAAATCAAGAAGATGAGGAGAGAGACTTGAGACAACAAGCAACGTGGGAAGAAATCAGACCAAAACATAAACTTAGAGGAGAGAGAGAGAGAGAGAGAGAGAGAGAGAAGAAAGGAAGAAAAGAAGTTAAATTTCACAAGATGGTTACTTTTTGGTCCTTTGAATAATCTAGATTAAAGTGTTTTTTTTTTCTCTTAAGAAATTGGTTATAATAATTGATTTTGTTGATGATAATCATGTTCATCTCAGTAAATTAATGCATATTTGAATATTATAGGATCATATTTTTCTTAATCTTTGACAATTATTTAAATTTAAAATTTTTAAAATAAATATCATTCTTTTTTTTATGGAAACCGCTTGTTGGGTTAACTTAAGCTTTAATAACAATTATTTATTCTTTTGAAACTCAAATCGCATGTCAAGTTTTTTTTAAGTAATTGGATTAAATGTAAAGTAGAATTAGTTATTAAATACAATGATTAGTTGAATAATTTTGACCTAACTTGGTCATAGTTAGTGTAAAAAGAACATGGTTTAAAGACAAATGGCAGTGGGAATGCAAGTTGGGGCTGTATATTCTGCATATCTAAGAGCAGATCTTTGTCTCCTACCAATCATACCTAAAGGTATTTTTAAGGCATTATTTAAAAATTAATAATGGAGAAAATAACCAAATATTACATTAAAAATTAAAAGCTAATGAGTGTGCTAAACCAAGCCTTATTAAACAACATGTGATGTGAAGAATATGAACCCCATTTATCTGTTTTGCCAAATAATAATTAATTATAAATGACAGGAGGAGCATTGTGATTCATAAACTTGAAGAGTCTGCATTTAGGTATCAAAGCAGAGTAGCTTGTTTATCCCATGGACGTTAGGTGTGAAATTAGACCGTTAATAATTTGATTCGATCCGTTACTGTCTTATCAAAGAGAAACAATAAGATGTGTAGCACCACTGTCTATATAGCGCAAGACCTCTCCGACGTAGGATTAATGCACTCACCTCTCTTTAGGCATGACATTATGCAAATGATTAATTCAATTTGTTTAGAGGGAATGATGGGATCCCTTGGAAACCTTTGTGGCAGCATTGAGAACTTGGGGGATACCTACATGCAGTCAGCAGCAAACAAAGGCACCCTTTTGAATCTTATGGTCTCTAGCTTACGAACAACAGTTCTTCGTCGAGTGAGGGAGGTTATGTGAAGGGAGTTGTTACTTATATGGTCATGCCTGTTTTTCCCTGTTTCTAGTATTGGTCTGATCAACAAGTTCAGTCCAGGATGTTGGGGTTCTCAGGTCTCAGACACAGCTTTTTAGTTTCAAATAAGCTATCCCAGTTCGTCGTTTTTCACCGTTAGATCAAATTAATTCTCAGATACATGCGTTTCAGTCTCTCCACGAGTTGTTCCACCGTTCAGATTTGCAAGAATCGAGGGTATAAATAAAACGTTTGAGGATAAAGTAGAGTATTGACAGACAGTTTAAAGTCATTGGAATGACATGCTTGAAGCTGAATTAACAAGAACATAATCCATCATTTATTCATAATTATATTTAAGAGCATAACAACATTTTCCAGCATAGACACACAAAATTTCAAGAACATCACATCCCTTAATTTGGTACTTTAGTTCCTTCTTTCCCAAGGAATACATCGGTAAGGATCGACTTGGACTGCAACGATGCCCTCAGCAACTTCATTCCCTATTTGCAGAAAGCAGGGTTTTAGCCAGATGCTATTAACAATGGAAATCTGAAACTAAATACACAATTACATATATATATATATATACATAAAAAGGATCCTTTGGACCTTTACCTCATCCACTCCCACATCAATGACTTTCTCTTCAAGAAAACCAACATCTTGAACTTTGAACATGTTGAGCAAAGTGATAATAGAAATAGTGGACATAGGCCTCACCACTAGATCATCCATGACCATATAAGTAACAACTCCCTTGACATAACCTCCCTTGTCCGACGATGAACCCTTGCTTGTTACATTCACAAGATACACATTCTGGTCCATAACATCTCTACAGTCCGGACAAATGAATTCCAGATCATTCGCCACATTATTACAACGGCCACAGCTATAAAGATTAGTTGCAGATGTTGAGGATTGCATGTGTGGGAACAGAAGTGGTACATTGTTAGTACCATAATCAGAGACCATAGGCTTCAAAAGGGTGTCTTTGGTTGCAGCTAACTGCAGGTAGGTATCTCCCAAGTTCTCAATGCTGCCATAAAGGTTTCCAAGGGATCCCACCATTCCTTTTTCAGTGAGGATCCTTGTGACTGTCCCAACAGACAATGACATAACGTTGAAGAGGAAATCAACAAAATCTTTGCCGGCTTCGGCGAACAATACTCTCCGGGATTTCGAGTCTATCAGAAGCTTCAAGCTAACAGTGGTGGCAGCCATGACAGAGAGCTGTGGTGAAAAACTAGGAGCTTCAGGAATTTTCAACTCAGTCACTACCACGCTTAATATATGGCAGAGTCTATGGTTTATATAGAGGTTGATTTGCAGTAACCAAGGGCACCACAGAAAAGTGGAACGGCCATTGCATATGATATAAATCACTGACCTCCATTGAAGGGAGTCTCCTTTGGTCAATTGTCACCTTTTATTGTTCAATAAATGTGGAAGTAAATAGTTTGTTACTTTCCGAGGGAGTGTCCTTTGGTCTGGGGTTCACATTGGATAAGCAATTATTACAGTACCAACCTCCATGAAGTGAAGGAACATAAATACTTTGTACTTTCTCGCTGACCATATGCCTCAACACTAAAAAATAAGGTTTAGAGTCTAAGATTAAGATTTAGTTTGTAGTATAAAAATTAGGGTTTAGAGTTTAGTTTTTTAGTAGGGACACCAAAAAATGATAAAAAATTTATTTGGTCTGAAGTAAGTGTTCTTATTGATAAGGTTTCTATGTATGTTTCGACACTAACAAATAGGGTTTGGGGATATAGTTTAGGATTAAGGTTTAATTCGTAGTGTAAAAATTAGAGTTTAGAGTTTAGTTTTTTTTTGTAGGGACATCAAAAAATGACAAAAAATTATTTATTCTGAAGTAAGTGTTTTTTGATGGGGCCCTTAAGTATGTCTCAACACTACAAAAATATGGTTTAAAATTTAAAGTTTAAAATTTAGTTTGTAATTTTAGAAATTAAACTTAAGTGTTTTGCTTTTTTTAGTTGAGATACTAAAAAGAATATAAAATTTTCATTACGAAGTAAGTGTTTTTTTTTATGGGATTTACCAAGAGAAATCTACACTTAAAAGGAAATTTCACATCAAATCAACAATGACATGAAGAGAAGTTAATTGAATCTGTTAGGATATCTGGAACTTGAAAGCAAATATATGGTATGTGTCAAACAATTGCATGTCCAAATATGTATGAAAAACTTGCATGAGATGATGAATATTTTAAGAAATGAAAAGCTTAAGCATAACAAAATAGGAAACTAAGAATGTTGAATCTAACGAGCAGTTTCAGTAGAAAAGAGGATAATGTTCATATTAAGAAATTCGAGTTTGAGCAACTTTGTTTGCAAAATGTGTACTTTATCAAAAGGTTACGAAAAATGTGAATTGACACTACCTTATAATCACCTTAAGATTATTTAGAAAAAATATCAATCCCAATTCAACGTTGTTAGTTAGGGTGTAAATCAAACATTTACATTAAAAGATTGGATTTCATTAAAAAAATGTATAACGAAACACACCTTAAACATCAAGAGAAACTTAGGACTTTGTCTACTAAAACTTTATATGAAAGAAAAATAAAACATGAAAACTCAAAGGGCGTGAAGAAAATGCAAAACATTCCCTTAAGTATGACGTTCATGTTTCATATAACCCATCCATCATCATCAAAATCTCATGTAGCAGTGATGATAGACAAAAACAATCTTGCAGACCACTCCGCTAATAGTTTTGATTACATCAGCAAACTGCTACAAAAATGATCTAATCATACTAAATTGTCGATCTACTCTAATCAGTGAAGTGCATCGTGATGAACACTACATGAACATCAAACTACCAGAAATGTAGATGAGAAATATGGTATAAGACAAACAAAAATAGTATTACAAGATATAAAAAAATCGTGCTACAAACTATTTGACTTCAAATAAAAAAATTGAATTCCATTATGCCAATGTCATATTGATATTAAGTTCGAAAATTTTAATTTGAACAATCGAGTGAGTTGAATAATACCTTAATACTTTACTCGATAACGTCACGAGCCTGATTGAATTTTCCATTCTATTTAGCATTAATTACAAGTCAATTTTGTGCATGCATAAATAACGTCTAAAATTTCCGGCAAGGACTAAATTGAATTTTTATACATTATATTGGATCAAAACATAAATATCTATAGAAAATGAAAATCAGTTTCTAATGAAATTATCTCTACAAAATCATAGTTACTGATCTTAGGACTTTGAACCGTTAAATATGATACGAAAAGATGAAGAGTGGCTTCAGTCATATTTACTTATAAAAGTGCTCTAAATTCTAATATGGAGCAAGATTTTTATTAAATAAAATTATATAAAAATATTAAATATAAATGAATTTTCACAATAATATTTATTATTATTTTAAAATATTACTTAGTCTTTTTTTTTTGACAAAAGAAATATTACTTAGTCTGTTCAATTAAATTAATATTTAAATAATTTGTGACATCAATTCAATTAAATATTAATTATATATATAGGTAGTAGACATACAACGTGGAAAAAGTTGTCATTGGTAGATGAACAAACAAATTCATAAAGAAATTGGCGCGCAAAACTTGTGATTTTTTAACCAAACTGGGACTAGATAATATATATTAGTATAGTCTAATTCAATATCATCTCAAAATGTTTCCGGTTCAATGATCATTAATATCTTTTTAAATAGGCTTAAATATGCATTTGGTATTTGAATTATATCCTTTCTCTCAAGTTGGTAAGCCGGTACCTGAACTAGACAATTTATCCCAAGTTGACACCTAAAGAATTTTGCTTCCATTTTGGTACCCAAAACTTTAATTATATCCACTATTCCGATACTTTTATTAACATATTAGTCTCATAACTTATACATTCTATTAGTTTGGTCCTAATTGAAATAGCTCAATAAATTTAACCATTTGTATTTAAAAACACCTTCAATTTAGTGATTTTTTGTTGTACTTTCAAATTAAACAAGCCTAACGGATCAAAACAACAATGAGATAACCGCATTCTACAATAAAATAACATCAAGTACCGTTAAAATTTTTATACTAGGAAATTGATATAACCTTTATAGGAGAAAAAACAAACAATTTAAAAGCAGAACAAAGAGTAAATTGATAAGATTTTTAAATATAAATAGTTAAATTTATTAAATTATTTCGAATTAGCACCAAATTGAAACAATGTGTAAGTTTTGGTATCAACTTGAGAGAAGGTGTCTAGTTCAAGTACCAACTTGGAAGTAAAAAATCTTTAAGTACCAACTTGGGAGAAGATGTTTAGTTCAGGTACTAATTTGGGAGCAAAATTTCTTTAGGTACCAACTTGGGAGAAGGTGTATAGTTTAAGTACCAAATGTATATTTAAGCCTTTTAAATATATAGGATAAGATATGTTTTACTAGTTTTAAATCTTTTAGAAAAAAATAAATTATTTGGTTGGGTTTTTCTTTTTAACTCTTTTTGTGTATGGTCCTTATTTTTATTATGGAAAAGAATTTTTTTATTGTCCTTCTAATTTTCAAGGCTTCGTCTTAACTAATTTGAATTGATTCGTGTCGCACGCTAATGGCAGTATCGGTAATCAGTTAGTCATTTGGAATACAGTTTGAAATACCGTACCGGTACTCAGTTAACCATTTGAAAAATATTCGTTTCTAGTAAAGAAAACTTGTATCGGTACGGCCATGTGCGTATTGGTACTTAGTTACCAAAATGACTTGTTTGAGTACCAAAATACTTTAAAAAATATAGGGATTGAAAATATTGACTTAGAAAATTATTTTGGTTTGGATGCTCGTCAATTTGTGAGTAATATCAAGTACCTTAAAAAATCATTTATTTGCAATCAAGTCCTTGTTATATCAAAAATCAAAATATAGGTTTAACAGATCCGATCCAAAATTTTCATATCATTAAATTAGCAATCTGTATCTGATTTTTGTTGATATCGAATTTTCGGATAGGATATACGGATATCTGAACTTATGACTTGATTTAAGTATTTTTTTTATTTGAATTTGGCAGTCCTATTCATGAAAATTTTGAATTTTTGAATATATCAAGCAACAAATTATTGAATATAACAATATTTGGATCCATGGAAATTTCGATTTTCATATATAACAAGTAAAAAAGAATATAACAAGATTCATATACATAAAAATTTTGAATTTTTAGATATTCGACCCGAATTTAAAATAACTATTTGTATCTGCCGCAACCCTTTTTTAGGAAGGTTTTGACGTTTTAGAAAACTTTGTAAAATCATGGAGTCGCCACCAATATTTTTTTTAAAAAAAAGTGTGATTGGATCACTTTTAAAACAATAGTATTTTGATAAAAAGTTTTATTTATCAAAATTTCATTTTGGTCCACGAAAACAAGAGAAAACATGTTCGAGAGTCAATTACGTGTGGGAAGGATTGTCACCCCCACAACGCCCAAAAATTGGTACCTACTTGATTTCAAAAGGACATTTTTAAAACTGGAATTTGCAAGTTTACAAAATTTTGATTTATTTGTCCGTAAAATGAATGTAAATCTATTTTAACGGCCTTATCGCCCGGGAAATTAACTTTAATCACCACCAACACTCCTGGTGCTAACCCGTCATTCTCGTTTGATAAGACACCACATTAATTAAGTTTTCGCTTTTTAAACAAATAAACAAGAAAATTAAGTGTGTTAATAAATTTTAATTAGAGTCTAAATGGTGAATAATCCTAAAGAAATGTCTATATTCCTTTTAATTATTAAGATTTAAATATAATTAAGTGTATTTTATTGAAAATGGAGAATATTTTACAACATACATGTCACTAATCTAAGTTTTAAGTCCCCAATCTTAAAGTTTAGCATACATACAAATATATACATCAAAGGCATAAAATAAATAATTAATTAAGTAAATAAAATAAATAACTAAGCAATTGTTAAGATTAAATAAAGAAAAGGATTTTTTATATATTTTTTTAAAAAAGGAAATATGAATTAAGGATTAATTTGAAAGAAAACCAAAATGTGAGGGCAAATTCGAAAATAATTAAAAGTTTGGTGCCAAATTAAAAGGAATAAGGACGAAATTGAAACAATTGAAAACCGGAGAGCTGCGACACAAGATCCGGGAAAGAAAGGCGCGAGTTATATCCGGTTTCGGGTCAAACTAGTCACTATAAATAGCTATTATAACAAACATATTTCATCTTTTCTTTATTCACCAAAACAGATTAAACACCCCTCCCTTTAAATCCTCAGTCGAGTTCATCGTGTTATTCATTTTATGAAGAACACGATGAACATCCGTCGTGCCGGCCGCCGTTGTCGGCGACGAATTTCCCAGATTTTGACTAAATTTCCAGATTTCGGCGACGTTTCGAACCAAAAAAAGTTAAAATAATTTTTTTCTCATTTATTTAAACTGAAATTAAAAGTAAATAGATAGGAAAAATTACCAAAAATTGCTTCTTTTTATTGTTTCTGAATGATGATTACAAACTGCTTGCTCCTATGAACTTCGAATGTTATTGCTATGTGTGATTTCTCTCTGGAATTGTTGTTGTTTACAATGATTTACAGTGCTATTTATAGTACAAGGAATGCTTGAACATTAAGCACAAATCCCTAATTTCTTCCCTAGATTATCTCCTATTTGATTCGGATTGCTTGATCTTTGTCAGAGGCTTTAATTTAGGGATTAACCCTTTCCATCTTGCTTCTGATTTTGGTTCTGATTTGCCCTTTGCATCTTTGTCCATATCCGATTGTAACTTGATTTTTGCTAGGGCACCAATTTAGGGATTTAATTCCCCTTTGAATTTCTGGGCTCTAATCTAGGGATTTAACCCTCTTGTTCCTATGTTTACATGTTTTCGATGATTCAAACGGCGCCGGTGAGGAACGATCGGAGTGAGTGAAGCGTCGGAGAAGATGAAGTGATCGGCCGTAGCTGAAACATCGTGCGCGTGGCTGCCACGCGCGAGTGGTGATCCGCGTGATATACCTCGAAGCAATCTGGGCCATTGGATATAATCCTGATCGAACAACTGAGAAGATGTGATCTCCTTTGATATGAACGTTCGGTTCAAAATCTTTAACAAGGCCTCATGATGGCCCTCATAACTCAGTAGAAACGCAAGTATAGAAATTCAAGCCAGAAGCTTGTAGAGTTACTCCACGACGCTGTATTCACTGTGTTTTAAGATCTTTAAGAATTTATGAGCCTCCGACTCTTTTACAGGCTCATGATATATTGTCAGTTTTTCTTTGAAGAAATCTTTGTCATCTTCTTTTCCAGGCTCTTCAGTAATTGCTTTCCTCTGTGCTGCATCTCTATCTTCTGTTATTGGCTGGGAATAGAGCCTTCCACTCCTCGTAAAATGGATCACCTTATTGACCGGTTCTTCCCTCTCTTGAGTAGACGTTTCTCCTGGGACTATCACCTCACAAGTGTAATTCCAAGAGACATGCCTGCTATCCTTGCAGGGAAATGGCGTTGGTGCCTTAATTATGAGCCGTAGAGTCGCATTCCTTGCTAGCTCACCAACTCTTGTTTTAGCCTTAATCACCAAAGGCTTTATTCTGGTGTAGTCTCTTCTAGATGATGACTCCTCGAATACACACACATCCAGCAAACATTCTTTGTCTTCTTTCTCAAAGAAATCAAGTTCTTTCTTATTCATCTTGTCTTGAACTAGTTGCTTAAACTCCAAGCAACAATCAATCTCATGTCATTTCTTCACGTGGTACTCACAGTATGATTCTTCCTCAATTTTCAATTTATGGGCCCCTTCTTCCAACATCCCTACTGCCACCATATGAGCCCATATCCACCTCATGAGAGCTCTAACTTCAGCAACATATTCCTTAACCACCTTATCCTCCTCCTCAATGATCGCATTCACTCATACCTTTTGATGATTTGGCATGGGGTTTCATTTATCTTCAAACGTATCAAATGATAGCATCCCTGATTTTCTTAAGTCATCTACCACTCTTTTGAATACAGTATAATTTTCTATGGTATGCCCCCTAACTCCTGCATGGTATTCACATTGTGCCTTCTCATCATACCATTGTGGATATGGTGGTGAGAATGGAGGAACATGTATTGGCAGCACCATTTGGGATTTGATCAATTAAGCAAACAATTATGCGTATGTCATCGGAATATGAGGAAAATATGGTTTCGAGTTCCCTTGGTATCTTCGTTCTTCTTTTGGAGGATTTGTGACTGCTGGAGCTGTGGTCGAGATATTAGGTTTGTTGAAGACTACCCCTTTTGAGTAACTGGGATTACAAACATTAGCATCATTAACTTTATTGTCTTTCTTTTTGTAGGGTTTCTTAGTTTCCCCACTATCCAACCTTTCATTTTTCATTGCTGCAAGTATCAATTCTCCATTTATAAGCATGTCCGCAAAACTCTTTGTGGCATGATTGAGCATACGATAATAGAAAGATCCATTTAGTGTCTCTACGAACATCGGGGTGATCTCACTCTCTAACAATGGTGGCTGTACTTGGGCAGCTACGTCTCTCTATCCCTGTGCATATTGGCGAAAGCTCTCATGGTGCTTTTGCTCTAATCCTTGCAGAACTAAGCGAGTTGGTACCATATTTGAAACATGCTTGTACTGCTCAATGAAGACTCTGAACAGATCTTTTCATGATCTGATGTTAATTTGACTTAGCTGCATATACCAGCGCGCAGCTGACCCTACTAGGCTGTCTTAAAAGCAATGGATAAGCAGCTTCTCGTTCTCCGGATACATTGATATCTTCCTGAAATACATAGTCAGATGTGCTGTAGGGCATGTTATTCCATTGTATTTTTCAAAGTCAGGAACCTTGAACTTTGGTGGTATTATCAGATTAGTCACTAGGCTCAAATCCTTGGCATCCATTCCTTCATATGTACCTCATTCTTGGAATGATTTAACCATTTCTTCTAATTTCTCATAATGATCCCCCATTTCTTCTCATATTTCACCTTGTCGTCCATTTCATCGAGATCAGGCACCTCAATGACTTCTTCAGAGTTTATCTTCATATCATTTCGTGCTGAGTTTTTAGCAAAATGTGGAGAAATTTTGACCTTGGATAATTGAGCTTCTCTTTGTATGCTCGGATGAACAAAGGCCATCCCTTGAAATTTCGGCACAACATTAGCTTCTTCACCAGTTTCCACTGCATCAGGGTCCTTAAAACCTAGCATGGCGGCAATTGAACCAACCGTCTTTTGGTGAACTAACTCAATCTGTTACTTTAGATCTGTCTCCAGCTTGTCTAACCTATCCTGGTACTATTATGGTTACTTTCTAAGGCCATCACTCTGTCTTCCATTGCTCTAACTTGAGACCGAGTACCGTATTTGTGGTTTGTTTTTGCTATTTTGATTTTCTATCATTTTATTTAAGTTAGATTCTTATTATGTATGTATGTATGTATGCACAAATGAAAATAAAAAACTATTAAACACAAATGAATGAAATGGAAATGCATGAATGCAAGCGAAAGGGCCATCAATTCTATGAAACAATTGCTCAAGAAACAACTCTTTTATTGGATATAAAATGGTCCTTATTACATCAAGCTTTGTTTACAAATATTTTTCAGCTTGAATTCCCAGTTGTTTGATTTCTTCAACGAGCCACATAGGCCTCGGTCTCACTTCTCCTGCTGGCTTGATGTACTGATGAAGAGCTGCAGCTTCAATGGCTAACATCATCACGTGTAGAGCCACATCTTGTACCTGGGTCATGACAGTCTTGTCAAACTCATCTCGTTCTTGGAATCTTCTAGCCATGTCCCTAAGACGTGTGAACTAGTAGTCACCACCTCCCTCAATGATATCTTCAAGACCAAGATCTTTGTCCTACATTCCTAGATGATGTTATCCTTTCGTTCAACCTGTTTCTTCAAGGCATCATTCTCACTTAGACAGGCCTGAAGCTCAATATAAGCGTGATGGTTCTGAAGTCTGTGCAATGAGTGGTTCAGATCATCTATTTTGGCTTGCAACTTAGCAACACATGCCTGACTCTACTTTAGCTCCGCACTGGTTTGGTCATATGCCTTCTACAACTCAAATAAGCGAGTCTTGTTGTTGTGGGCTTTCCTTTTCCATGCAGCCACGCTTTCATTATCACTTTCATGGACTCGTTTGCCATTTCCATTTTCAGTTGCCAGCTTACTCTTCTTCCCCTCTTCTGCAAGGGCTCTTCTCTATTTCTCAACCTCATGCCTTCCTCGTTCATTTTCTTTCCCTACAGCATGCTCGACTTCTTGCTTCCACTGTTCGGGAGTCTTTCTCAAATCAGCATTCTTAACAGCAGTCTGGAGCCTGAGAAAGTCAATCATTTGGATTTCAAACTTTTTTTCTAGGTCTTCATACAACTTCACTACTCGCGTCGTCTCCCCTTTATATTTTTCAACATCTAGGTCTGACTCAAACTTGTCTTTCTGGCTCTGCTCCTGTAAGGCTTCTATCTCCAGCTTAGCCATTCTTAACTATTCTCTTAAGATGTCAGCTTCTGTAGGGACTACCTTTAAGAATTCTTCTAGAGACTTGACCTGTCTGGATGTAGGTGCTATGACTTTGTCATTCATTCTCGTATGCCTCCAAATGTCATAGTCCGGGGTGTACATGCAGTTGCTATCAGATTCCAGCTTCATGTGATAACAATGGTTTCATACATTGCTGATTGTCTGAACCTTCTGTCTGAACTACCTTATCAATCATGCTAATATATAGCAACTATATACGGTACATTAATAATTCTAATTTACTAACAATTATACACATTGTATAAGACCTAAATTATTCTAATACTAGCATTAATATTTACAACCATAATATATTAACTATGTTATCAACTATATGACACCTAACTATACTATCAATAACATTAATATTTACAACTATTACAATACATTAACATAACTAAAACAAAGGTGAAAATCCAGTGACAACAGTATATGATCCGAAATTTTCAGATATCCCATATGAATTATCTGAAAAATAAAAAATAAATCGAATATCAAAATTTTAAATTGGTCAGATCCGGTTTTTTTACACACCCCTAATTGCCCAAACATAGCCTTTGTTTTTTTTTTGAAATTACGATTATATTATATTATATTATTTATTTAATAAAATTAACTGCTTTTACAAATTAAAAAACTTTTAAATATAAATTCTTTAAGATTCTTAGTTTTTTATTCAAAAAGGGAACTGAATTTCAAGACCGGGCACCTAAAAACAAATGGCCCCTAATTGATGCAAGGCCATTCGTTTCTCATATCTAATGGATAACGTTCTCTGTCCGATATTGCTCCGTTGATCAAGGGAGGAACATAACCTAAATCATGCTTCCGTGGGCCATCCTTAATTAAGAAATAAATTATGTGTCATAATTTTATTTGATGATGAAAAATTTTAAACGATAGAAAAATTTTTTAAAAAATAATAAAATAATACGTTAAATATCTATTTGAACAAAAAATAATTTAGAGACATTTGAAAAATCAAATATAATGCAGACATCTATTCTAATATCAAGCCAATATAAAATTACACTTTAATCCTTAAATCGATTACTTCCATATATGTGTATAATTTTAAATCTAAATTGACTCACTAACAAGTATAACAAATATGTTTATTATTTATAGTGGATAAGTCACAACTTGCCCGTTTAATTTTATTATTTTTCCTCTTGCCGCCGCTAGGTTTTTTAACCTATAATTTTCTCTCTAGCAGCAATTTTGTTGTTGTTTTTCTTTATCTTGTTTGCTCGTCAACAACGATATTAATTTTAATATTAATTATTAATAATTAATAATTTATTTTTTATATTATTATATTATATTTTTTTTGTTTTATTAAGAATAATTTTATTTTTGTAGCACAATTTTCTATACTTCTGTAATATATTTTTTCTGTCCTTTGGTATTTTTTTGTCTTATGTTAACAGATGTTTGACCATTTATTTTTATTTTATTTTTTAGGATTGAATTTGACATCACATCGACAGATTACGATGATGCTCATTTGGTTATCATGTTGATCTTTCATGCTTTTGATCCTTAAATTGAATTTGGATACGCGATTTACGTTTTGTGGATGATTTTCTCACAACGCTCGGCTCTTATTTGTGTTTGTCATGGTTTTTTAAAAATTTAATCATTTTTTGTGGTTCGTTTGTTGATGCAATCAGATCCGTTCGTATCTATCTTTTGTTTAAATCTTTTTATTGGAATTTTAACGCTTTCATTATATGATCCATGTATGATCTAAAATAAGTAATTTCTTATGTTATTAGTTTAAAAATATGCAATACGTTTTGTAATTGTAAACTGGGTATACTTTTTTAATAAAACTAGTTGTTTTATATAAAATTTACTGTTTTCTTAACTTGATATTTAAAGTTTTTATCTATACTAACTTTAGAACTCGACAACTTTCTAAACATAACTACTAACATTAAGTTTTTGGTCATTTTTTTATTTCACGTCATTACCTAAAATTTTCATAATATATATTTTTAAATTATTCTTTTGCTTCTGATTATAAAATAATAATGTTAAAATTAACATGTGTTTGTTAAAATTAAGAATTATATATTTAATTTAGTGTTTATAGTTTAAGAGTTTAGAATTTAAGATTTAGTGTTAGTGTTAGAGTTTAGAGTTTGAGGTTTATGATATAATTTTTTTAAAAATATATCTATAAAATATGATATGACACGATATCATAGCTTTACGTGAGAAAAGATCCATATTTAAATATTAAGATTAATGTGAGCGTACAATCGAATTGATTAAAAAAATTTTAAGTTAGTCGATTTGATGATTCTTATTTTATAATTTAATCTTTATTTTAATTTTTTGAGTCTATTTGTTCGAATTTAATTGTAAATATTTATAATGTTATGATACGAATTAATTCTAATTTAAATAGCCTTTTATAACTATAAAAAAATATACATACATATTTCTATTTTTTTAACATGCGATAAATATATATCAGACAAAGCTGAGAGACTTGAATAGAATTTAAAAATTGACCCACTAATTATTAAAATCTTAAGTTATTTAAATCTTATTTTATAACTCAAATTTTATTATAATTTTTTAAATTAAATTTATAATATTATATTTAAATTAAATCAAGTCGAGTCTTTTCGTATAAAACTGAATTAAAAATTTTATTTTTCTACTGGAATCGAGCTTTACTCGCATGATAAGCAAATTATCATTTTTAGAAATTAATATGGACTGAACCTTTACGGTAGTAAATTTCATGTGATTTGGTGCGATAAATGAGGGTAGGGTAATTATAGTATGCATGCGGTAGAATATCTTGTTTTTGCAAATGCTCTAATTTTAAGGATTAAATTTTATAGTTTAAAAATTTATGTTTATGTGCTTATAATTTAGGGTATATGATTTGAATTTAGAGTTTATGATTAAAATTATTGATTATAAATAAAAATTTAAATCCTTATATTATTACCCTAAACTCTTAACCTATAAACTTTAAACCCTAAATTCTAAATATATATTATAAATTCTAAACCTAACTCTTTGAATTATAAACCCTAAACTGGATCTTAGGACGCTTATAAAAATAAATATTTCTAGCGCCATATAAAATAATATTTATTTTAATTAATATATTTAATTTATTGGACATGAAAATTGGTTCAAATTTGGTTTAATAGCAGCGTTGAGGTACGTTTGCCATTCTTATCTCTCTCTATCCCTCTTTCCTTTCTCTCTCTAGGGCTTTCTTTGTCTCATATCGGCTCTACCTTCATGTTCTCACTTTCTCGCCTTAGATTTTCTTTCCGAACAGGCCTTAGACCGAGAAACACCGAGAAAATTTCACTCTTCGGTTCTCCCGATTGAGGAAAACCTTTCAGAAGCTGGAGATCACCACCGTCCGTCCCAACGGAGTTGGATCCGTTCACTGAGACCGCGAAAATCTGGTTTGGTAAGTCTGTAATAGATAAAGCGCCATAGGTTTTATTCATTTTTTTCCTGGAACTGAGAATCCTGAGCAAGAGCTGGGTTTTTTTTTGTTCTTAGGTTATTTTAGGGTTTGGTAATTCGGTTAGAAAGAAGGAAAACAGTGGCGTTCTGTTGGGGTGGTGCTGCCTCATGCGATTTGATGCCGCCTGAACCATTGCCTTGGGATCGGAAGGATTTTTACAAGGAGAGGAAGCACGAGAGGACGCAGTCGCTGCCTCAGCAGCCACTGACGGCTCGATGGCGAGATTCCTCTTCGATGTCGCCTTATCAGCACGGCTCTTTTAAAGAATTTACTCGTTGGGGATCCGCTGACTTTCGTCGTCCTCCTGGTAAGTTCTTTCTATCCTTTTTTATGCCATTTCTTTCATCCGCAGTCTCTTATTTTAAATTTTTAATCCTCATTATTTTGAGAAGTGTTAGGAATTAAGGACTGGTCAGATCTGTGGGTTTTAAGGTTTTGGTTTAGTTTCTTTTGGGAATATTTGCTTTTTTCTTTTCTTTTCTTATGTTCTGTTTCATTTGGGATTGTCTATACCTTCATTATAATTAATGGGGATTTCTCTTTTTTCCAGTTAGGTTTTTTTCCTTCTCGTTTTCTGGGTAGCAGATTGTATGTACCTTGATTTTCTGGGTAGGGTTTTCTTTTCATTAGGGATAGGAATTTTGTTTTTCCGCTTTTTGAGCTATAGAAGAATATATACTTTGGTTTTGATAATTTGGGGTTTTATTTTTATTTAGTTTTCTACCTCGCATTCTCGGGTTTTATGGGTGCTATTTCTTTTTGGATCTTTGAAGGTAGAAAATATTGATTTTTCTCTCTCTTTGATTCCATTGATCTATTAAGTGGAGAATTCTAGTTTCCTACTTTTTTTTTTCTCTTTTGGGTGTAAGATTTATTGAGTCTCCCTTTGCCCCCCTGGATTTGGAAGATGCATTACGTTGCACGTGTTGATGCTTGTTACCTTTTCTTTGTTTCTTTAATTTTTATGAAGGGCATGGTAGGCAGGGTAGTTGGCAACTGTTTGCTGAGGGAAATGGTGGTCATGGATCTGTTCCATCGCGATCAGGTAACAAGATCTTGGACGATGAGATTTTCCGTCAGTCAGATTCTCGTGTAGATGGGAAATATGGTCGAAACAGTAGGGAAAACAACAGAGGATCTTATAGCCAGAGAGATTGGAGAGGACATTCTTGGGAAAGCTGCAATGGGTCCCCAAGCAATCCTGGGAGGCCTCATCATGTTAATGAGCGGAGATCCTTGGATGATATGTCATCCTACCGTTCCCATGCTCATTCTGACTTTGTAAACTCATGGGATCAACTTCAAAAAGGTCAGAATGATAATAAAACAAGTGTTGTAAATGAGTTAGGCACAGGACAAAAATGCCAGAGAGAGAATTCAGCAGGCTCAATTGATTGGAAGCCTCTGAAGTGGAGTCGCTCCGGAAGCTTGTCTTCACGGGGTTCAGGATTTAGTCATTCAAGTAGCTCAAAGAGCTTAGGTGTAGATTCTGGTGAAGGGAAAGTTGAGTTGCAACTGAAAATTTTGACCCCTGTGCAGTCTCCTTCAGGGGATGCAGCGGCCTGTGTTGCAACTGCTGCACCTTCTGATGAGACTACGTCAAGAAAGAAGCCACGCCTTGCCTGGGGTGAGGGTCTGGCCAAGTATGAGAAGAAGAAGGTTGAAGGGCCTGATACAATCACGGACAGAGGTGGGGCTACGATTTCCGTCTGTAATACAGAGTTTAACAATTCTATTTCTAACTTGGCAGATAAGAGTCCTAGAGTCCTTGGATTTTCTGACTGTGCTTCTCCTGCAACTCCTTCATCTGTTGCTTGCAGTTCCTCACCTGGTAAAATATTAGATTTTCTTATGTATTTATCCAGTTTTAAGCAGATTACCTAAAACAAGTATAATATATTTGGGGGTGCACAGTATATGTTCTTTTTATGACTATTCTCTTTATATACCAGCAATAATTTCATTGTCTTGTTCGATTATATAGCAGCAATAACTCAGCATGACTCTTTGTTTGATTATATGTTCATGATTGTTCACTTCTCTGCCTACCTTGACCCGTTTAATTACATGAATATTATAGGGATAGATGATGTCCAAAGCATTCACAAGTTTTTTAGCAGGCCCACGTGCCAATTAAATTATGCTTAGGCCTTAGAGAACTGGTATTGTTATTATACATTCTGCATACACCTTTTTAAGGCCATGAAACAGTTATGTGGTTCTTTTCATTGGCATGGCAATTTACTGGTTTCCCATGCTTTAGGAACCACTATTTGATTACTAATGCTTTCTTGACTCTCCGCTTCCCCCTCAGAGCAAACTCTATCTGTTTACTCTATTGATTTTATGAGATATCAATTTTCCTTTTATCAGTTCCTAGGTTTCAGTTATTGATGCATGTAGCCCATCTATACCAAACTATAGGGCCTGGTTATTAAGGATGAAAAAGTCACATATCTCGCATCTATTCAGAATTGGGTTTCTTGTGGTTATATTCAATTTGGGTCCTTCCACACGTTATCAGTTGGTTTTATATTGGGTTTTATATTGGATGTTTGCACTTATAGTTTCCAAGCCATGTCCAAATTAGGGTTTTTTAATTAATAGGAGAATGCCAAATTGCTGGATATTAAAATATTCCCCTTTTCCTTGTATTAATTGTGATGAAATTGCTTTTCTCATTTATTACCACAATGCTCCTGGTTGTTGCAGGTGTGGAAGAAAAATCATTTGGCAAAGCTGCAAATATTGATAATGATATTAGTAATTTATGCGGGTCTCCAAGTATTGGGTCTAAAAATCATCTGGATGGACCCTCTTTTAATTTAGAGAAACTGGATATCAATTCAATCATTAATATGGGCTCTTCACTTATTAATTTGCTTCAACCGGATGATCCTTGTACAGTAGATTCTTGTTTTGTTCTCTCTACTGCAATAAATAAGTTGCTACTGTTGAAAGGTGGTGCTTTGAAGGCTTTGGAGATGACTGAATCTGAAATTGATTCACTTGAAAATGAGCTTAAGTCGTTGAAAGGTGACTCTAGAAGTGGATGTCCTTGCCCAGCAACATCTAGTTCTCTTCCTGTTGAGGAACATGGGAAAGCTTGTGGAGAACAAGAGGCTGCATCCAGTATGATCCCTCGACCTGCCCCTTTGAAGATAGATACATGTGCTGATGTTCCTGTGGAGAACTTGCCCATTTGTAATGGTGTCCCGGAAGAAGTTAATGGGGATATTGATAGTCCTGGAACGGCAACATCTGAATTTGTGGAACCATTGTCCTCGGAGAAAGCAGTTTCTCTGTCTGATATTGTGAAGTTCGACAAATGTTCTGGTGATTTGGGTTTTGTTCAATTGACAACAATGGATGAGGTGATTTTAGCTACTGGTGCAGGTAATGAAGGGACTGCAATGACCATTCCTGTGGAAGGCAGTGTGCTTAAAATGATTGATAATGATGCACCTGTTTCAGAATCTTCAAGCTCTGATGCTGGTGGAGAGAATGTTATGTGCGAAATAATATTGGCCGCTAATAAGGAATTGGCTATTGTAGCTTCTGAAGTATTTAATAAACTATTGCCAAAAGATTTCTATGGCGTTGAGATTTCTGAAATAGCCAATGTAGCACGCACACAGTCTGATACTGCAACCAGGGAAAAAATTGCAATGAGGAAGCAGTACTTAAGATTTAAGGAGAGAGTTTTGACACTGAAATTTAAAGCATTTCAGAATACATGGAAGGAAGATATGCGTTCGGCTTCGATGAGAAAATATCGTGCAAAGTCTCAGAAGAAGTATGAACTAACTTTACGCTCAACGCGTGGTGGCTACCAAAAGCATCGATCATCCATTCGTTCTCGAGTTCCTTCTCCTGGTAATTGTTTGAGCCTCTGGTTTAGAATGGTTTATATTTGATGCCAGTTTGTTGCAATTTTGCATGTAGTTTGAGTGGCATAATTTCAAATTACGTTCAATGCATGTAAGGTAAAGTGTTGAGGATTCAACTTACCTTTTATCTTTGATCATTTGTCTCTTGAATGCATGTAAGGTAAAGTGTTGAGGATTATTTATCATAAGATTAAACTGTGATACCTCCTCTTTTTCAATTTTTATTGGGAATGAAATTATCATAAAAATGTTGCTGAAAATCAGTATATGAAATAAAGGAAAATCTTGAATGGTAAAAAAGGAGACATAAACTAGGTTCAGATCTATCATCCCAAGAAAATAGATGTTGAAATTTATGGTATATCAATGCTATTTAAGAGAACCGTGTTCAGTTTATATTGAATCAAATAGTAATCAACACTATCAAGGTATACATAAACTTCAATGGCAATCCTTTTCTGTTAAAGAATTGCACAATGCTATTGCTGGGAAACAGATCATTGTTCTATATTATGAACCTCTGTTCATGGTGGAAGATGCATTGTTTGTAATGTTACTAAGTTCTAGTTATCTCTTTGTTACGAAGTGCTTTTATATGCATTTTAATAAATGGCCAATCATAAACGGTATTAGAGATTCTGGGTTTTTAGTGGATATTTACTAATAACTTGAGTTAATAGAAGGTAACCATACTTTGACCTTTGTCTGGTGAAACTCATTCCATTTGTTATTATATTTGGTAAATTGTTGGATTGATATCTTCCTCAATTCCTTATGTATTCTATGCGCTGTTATTTCATACAGATTGCTTGCCTTAAGGAATATGTGATTATGTGTATAATTAAATATGTGGGGTTGTTTTTGTAGCTGGAAATCTGGTCCGGGAACCTAGTGCAGAGATGATCAATTTTGCTAGCAAACTAATTCCAGATTCCTGTGGTAGGATTCACAGGAATGCTTTGAAAATGCCAGCATTAATTTTGGATGAGAAAGAGAAGAAAGTTTCAAGGTTTATCTCTACTAATGGATTGGTTGAAGATCCATTTGCTATTGAGAAGGAAAGAGCTTTGATCAATCCATGGACATCGGAGGAGAAGGAAATTTTTATAGATAAGTTGGCTGCCTTTGGGAAGGACTTCAGAAAAATTGCCTCCTTTCTTGATCACAAGACTACTGCTGACTGTGTTGAGTTCTATTACAAAAATCACAAGTCTGAATGTTTTGAGAAAACAAAGAATAAGAATGATCTCAGTAAGCACGGGAAGTCTGCTGTGAATACCTACTTGTTGACATCAGGGAAACAACGGAGCCGTGAAAATGCAGCATCCCTTGATGTTCTCGGTGCAGCTTCAGTTATAGCAGCTCATGCCGAAAGTAGCATTCAAAGCCGGCATAAATCCTCTGGTAGGATCTTTTTAGGAGGGCGGTTTGATTCTAAAACATCTCGAATTGATGATAGCATTGCTATAAGGTCATCTAATTTGGATATTATTGGAAGTGATCAAGATACTGTTGCTGCTGATGTTTTAGCTGGTATATGTGGTTCTTTCTCTTCAGATGCAATGGGTTCCTGTATAACTAGTGCTGCAGGCCCCGGGGAGAGTTACCATCATGACTGGAAGTGCCACAAAGTTGATTCTGTGGTTAAAAGATATTCAACATCTGATGTATTGCAGAATGTTGACGAGGATACTTGTTCAGATGAGAGTTGTGGGGAAATGGATTCTTCTCATTGGACTGATGAAGAAAAATCCATCTTCATACAGGCTGTCTTGTCTTATGGTAAGGATTTTGAAATGATTTCACGTTATGTTGGTACAAGGTCCAGGGATCAGTGCAAGGTTTTCTTTAGCAAGGCTCGTAAATGCCTTGGACTTGACTTGATACATCCAAGAACCAGAAACACGGGTACTCCCATGAGTGATGATGCCAACGGTGGTGGGAATGATACGGAAGATGCTTGTGTCCAAGGGAGCTCAGTTATTTCTGGTGATAAGTTGGGATATAATGTGGAAGGCGACTTACCTCCGACTATTGTGAGCATGAATGTGGATGAATCGGATCCTGCCTGGGAAGTGAGTTTGCAAACTGATCTGATCATATCAGAGGGAAATGATGGGAGTCTAGTAGATTGCAAAAATTCTGAGGCAGTGGAAGCTATTTTTTCTGATGTAGACAAGACTGGGCCAGTTTCTGAAGGTGGTGCTGATGATATGGATGTTGATAGCAACCAGGCTGAGTCGCTGCAGGTTCAGAAAAGTGATGCTTTGGCCAATTTAAATGCTCTAAGAAATCAAATTGAACCGGGTGTTTCTCTTGCAGTATCAGCATCTCATGGGGGGACTGTTGATCCTCATCTTTCTAGTTTAAATGCATTGGTTGAGCACAAATCTGATGCTGCTTGGTCTAGTGAGGGGTTTGGAAATAATTCACAGGCACGAAGAACTTTGTTGTCAAAAAATGGTATGGATGCAAAATGCAGTTCAGAGACTGGCAGTCAACTTTCACGTAGGTCGGATTCAAATAAATCTGGTGATGAGTCCATTGATAAAAATTTCGACAGTAAAGGTCTGCATCAAGTCCCTCTTGACTTGGATTCTGCCGGAAAGCCTTCTATCTTATTATTGCCTGATGAAAGCTCTTTTGCTAAAAGTTCTGCAGTACTTGATTCTGATATCTCTCGATGCGAGAATATATGCAACCAAGATAGGCTGTCATCAACACTTGCTTATCCGGAGACTGAAGATAAACAGGTTCAGAAAGCTGTTAGTGGACATGTGTCTGAGCAATTTTCTGGAAATCCCTTGGTGGATCTTGCTGAAATGCAAATCTCAACTTTGAAAGAAATAAATGTTGATGTCGGCCGTAGTCAGTTGCCTGAAGTAAAAAGGTTTTCAACATCGGAAAGGGGTGCTACTGGTTCATTTTCGGCTCAAGATCATCTTCATAAGTGCAATGCTCCAAAACCAGCAGATGAGCTTCCACAACTGGTACAGAAATTAGAGCAAGCAAACAGTCGGCAGAAATCGCACTTTCGGAGTCTGTCAGATACTGAAAAACCTTGCAGGAATGGTAATGTCAAGCTGTTTGGTCAGATACTCAATTCCAGTTCCCAAGACGACTCAAAACAAAGTGCGGAAAATTCAGATTTGAACTTGACAGGTCGTAAAAATGTTGGTGGAAATGGATCTTTCTCAAAGTTTGACCAAAGCATTATTTTTGCACCCGAAAATGTTCCCGAGAGAAGTTATGGTTTCTGGGATGGAAATAGGATACAAACCGGGCTGTCATCTTTGCCAGACTCTGCTATTTTAGTGGCAAAGTATCCTGCTGCATTTGTCAATTATCCTTCATCCTCGTCTCAAATGGAGCAGCAGGCCTCGCAGACCGTTGTTCGGAATACTGACAGAAACTTGAATGGCGTTTCAGTTTTTACTCCAAGGGAAATAAGCAGCAACGGTGCTGTGATGGATTGTCAAGCGTACAGGAACCATGATCGTACCAAGATAGCACCATTTACAGCAGCAGATGTAAAGCAGCAACAAGGAATGATCTCGGAGATGCAAAGACGTAATTTACAGCAGCAGGGAAGGGGAAAGGTTGGAATGAACGCTGTGGGCTCAAATCTTTCTGATCCTGTAGCGGTGCTTAGGATGCAGTTCGCGAAAACAGAAGCATACGGCGGGCAGAGTGGGAGCAGAACGAGGGAAGAAGAGTCGTGGAGAGGTAAGGGGGACATGGACATACGCAGGTAGAAGAAACCGAATTCCTTTCTCAGCAGCAAATAAATTCTTTGTTTGGTGCACACTGTATAATAGTTTTTCATTTTTCATTTTGGTATTTGTTAGTAATGAAAATCATGATAGGGGGAGCAGCAAGCAGTATGAAATCCAAAAAGTCTATTTTTGGTGAAAAGGAAATATGTTAGTTATAAGTGGCTTTGTAGTATTTGCTGCAGTCTTTGTATTTGTTGTATTTTAATGGAAAATACACAAATAATCCAAGTAATTTAGCAGGGGCAATCTTGGTACTTTGCTGTTTTTTAGTAGGATGTAAACGAGAGAAACTTTGTTCACAAGTTATTCAAGTTATGTAGGGAATGCACACACTGATGACTATGTTTAACCAGTAGGGTTTAGTTCTTGTCCTCCGCCGCCTGCTGTCAGGGACAGTCATACCCTTGAAGATTGTAAAATTCCCCTAATAAAAGTTAATTTGCTTTAGGGTTTTTGAAATACCCGTTCCCACCCAATTGAACTCTTTTACTAATAAATTAAGTTAATTAAGTCAATTTTAATCATAAATTTTTTACAATTTTTTTGAGATATTATTGTTATCTAACACACTATAGTTTTATTATGTAATATTTATAAAAAAAATTAAAATTTATTTTTTATAAGTTCTTTTTAGAACTTTTAAACAACTTTTCAAATAAAAATTTTCTTTTTAAAAATATTAAGTGATAACATTGTTATACGACATGTTGAATTAATTGTCTTAGAAAAATTTGTTAGATTTAAGAGTCAACGTTGGTCAAAACAGTAAATTTTGATAAAAATTAAATAATAAAGGTAAACAGTGAATTTTGATAAAAATTAAAGAATAAAGGTTTAATTGAGTGTAAAAAAATGTTAAAAAATTAAATTATTTTGTTTTTAAGTTTAGGAGTTTATGATATCTGAAAACTAAGTTATTTCATCAGGTATGCTTTTAAATTGTATGATAATATCTGTTAAGGATGTCGTTAAGGTGGTTGTGCTAAAAGCTATCATTATAGTAAGTAGCAGAAGAAATCATAAAATCAAATAACACCGGAAGAATAACATGAAACGTTTATATAGAGACCATTGATTCAAGGAATTCCTCATAAGGCCGGGCATTAATTTATATGATGCACCGGTGATAGAAATATTTTATTTCTACAAACGCATTAATTTTAGGGGTTAAGGATCTAATTTAATATTTATAGTTTAGAGGTTTAAATTTAGAGGTTTGAAATTGTTAAGTATATCTAATATACTGATAAAGGACAGATGTTGGAGCGGAACGTACGGTACGAGATTTTTTTATAATTGTACCGGGTTACTTTTATATATTGATTATGTTGTAACCTAAGTTAATAAGAAAAGAACAGTCGCTCATTGCTCCCGATGACGTAAGCACATTGCTGAACCTCGTTAAAATTTTGTGTTCTTGTTTGTTTGTTTGATTGCACAACAGAAATTTAGAATTAAAATCTAGGGTTTGATATTAGAATTTAGGGTTTAGACCATTAGAACATGTAACTAAATGTTCCACGGATGGGTCTTGCAGTCAAACTCCAAAACCAATCCCCGTCCGGCCCATGAAACCTCACAAAAACAAAGGTGAACTATTAATTTCCTCCGATATCTCATTTTCTTTTGAAATCTAATGAAAACATTAGAATACTTGTAAACATTTTGAAGCAAATCCTACAATCTTTTTATAAGGTTCCATCATAATAACTTAATGATACTTCTCGCATGTGTAATCCATGATAAGGTAAAATTAAATGGTAAATTATTTGCTTTTATATTTTTTTGTCCAGAAATAACAAAAAGAAAGTTGGTTATCGGCATCTAAAAGGCATGAAATCACTAAGAAAAAAGTGTATGACCCTTTTGAAATAGACCCCTTACTTTTGTTATGAATGTTATTTGTGGAACTAAAAAAATGCACATTTTTTTAACCATCTTTCCTCATAAATTGACATGAAAAAAAATTCAGACATTCTTTAAATTCATTAATTTGCCTAAATTCTAGTCCATACAATAATTTTTAATATACATATATGTAAGCTGAGTTTAATTTAATTGACATTGTTGCCAAAAAGGATGTAACATACAATATTATAATAGTTTACATGAAGTGAGGAAAATCATTAAAATTTCGAGTAAAAAATAATATATATTTAAAATAAATAGTTATATTCTTTATTTATGTTCAAATCAAGTCATATCAAGCTATTATATTGCTAACTCATACTAACTATATACAAAAAAACACATAGAAAATGAAAAATTGCTTAGTCTTTAGATGACATAACTCCTAGGTTTTCAACGTAAGAAGGTTGAACATTGACCTTCTACATTTTCTAAGGAAAATATATGGTTTAGATTGTAAGGTCTATAATCTAAGATTTAGTGTAAAAATTTATAGTATATGGTTTAATGTTTAGGATTTAAGTTTTAAATTTTGTACTATAATTTAAATAAGGGGTTGGATAATTTTTTAGACAATTTTGTGTATCAAAATGTAAATTTTTTATTAATTTAAATGCTTGTATATCCAATAATTTTTACAAGCTTGAATATTTATTATTAAATAAAAAATCTAAACTCATGGCATTTTTTATTAATCTAGAGTATACAACACATATATAGGGTTAGGATCTATGATGTAAAATTCAATTACTTTTACATTTTTTTGACTGTTGGATGATAATAATTAATGGCTAAGATTGTTTTCTTATCTTTTTTTAAGTGAGAATCTTCACATCTTTTACTGTTAATCTCATCCATCCATTTTATTCATCCAATGAATATGAATTAGTGTAAAACTAAATAAATTTTTTATTCATACAAATATATATATTAACACTATTTGTACGAATAAAAATCTTCTCCAAGTAATTCAAGTAAAATAATCAAATTTAGGCATATATTTGTTGCTTGAATTATTTTTATTCATACAAATATAGTGTTAATAATAATAATAATAATAATAATAATAAGGGAGATCACAAAAGGGTAAAACTTTGATACACAGGCTGTGTAAATTTTACACAAGCATGTGTATTTACACTATAAAAACTCAAATCCTAAATTCTTAACCCTAACCCTAAAAACTAAACCCCACACTCTAAACCCTAAATTCTAAACACCAGCCTTAAATTCTAAACCCTACAACCCAAACCCCTAAACCTTAAACCCTAAACTCAAAGTTTTTTCCGATCATAAAATCAAATAACACCGGAAAAAATAAATAAATATAAAAACGTTTATAAATACCCATTGATTCAACGAAAGCCCCGGAACAGACCTAAACCTCCGGGGCTGAACATCATTCAAGTTTTATAAAACTCGACCAACTTTAATATTAAAGACTATGGACTCTGAAAGACCAAACCCTCTCCACCGCCGATCCAGAACCCAGTTCTGCGAACAATACGACGGCGAAGAACCAAAATATGCAACTAAAGAATCATAACTTTTAACTAAACATCCCACAATGGACCTACTAACTTGAACCAATGCTTTATTCTGATAAAGTTTTGTTGAATCAACCAACAACCTTAAGGTTCACTTCCCTTTCTTCGCAGCAGACTTGGTCACCTTGGCTCCGGTTGGGTCCTTCTTCTCCACATTCTTGATCACACCAACGGCCACCGTCTGTCTCATGTCCCGTACGGCGAAACGTCCCAGCGGAGGGTACTGCGAGAATGTTTCCACGACCATGGGCTTGGTCGGAACCATCTTGATCATACCGGCATCACCGTTCTTCAAGAACTTGGGCAATTTCTCGAGCTCCTTGCCGGATCGTCTGTCAATCTTGGTCAAGAGCTCGGCAAACTTGACAGCAATGTGGGAGGTGTGGCAATCAAGGACAGGTGCATAGCCGTTTCCGATCTGCCCCGGGTGGTTCATGATGATAACTTGAGAAGTGAAGTTGGCTGCCTCCTTGGCAGGGTCATCTTTGGAATTGGAAGCAACGAATCCACGCTTGAGATCCTTGACAGCAACATTCTTCACATTGAATCCCACATTGTCACCGGGGAGAGCCTCGGTCAGAGCTTCATGATGCATCTCAACAGACTTGACTTCAGTAGTCAATCCGGAAGGACCGAATGTGACAACCATTCCAGGCTTGAGAACTCCAGTTTCGACACGACCGACCGGGACAGTTCCAATGCCACCAATCTTGTAGACATCCTGAAGTGGGAGTCGGAGGGGCTTGTCGGAAGGCCTCTTGGGCTCATTGATCTGGTCAAGAGCTTCAAGGAGAGTTGGACCCTTGTACCAATCGAGGTTGGTGGATCTCTCAATCATGTTGTCTCCCTCAAAACCAGAGATGGGGACAAATGGAATCTTCTCAGGATTGTAACCAACCTTCTTCAGGTAAGAAGAAACTTCCTTCACGATTTCATCATACCTTGCCTTTGCATATTTGGGGGTTGTAGCATCCATCTGAGCATAAATCAACATACCCATTAGAACAAAACCAGTTAAAAAACAGAACATCATATATAACAGAAAAAGCAGCAAAACTCAACCTTGTTGCAGCAGCAAATCATTTGCTTGACACCAAGAGTGAAGGCAAGCAGAGCATGCTCACGAGTCTGTCCGTCCTTGGAAATTCCAGCTTCGAAACCTCCTGTGGTGGAATCAATTATAAGGACAGCACAGTCAGCTTGGGATGTACCCGTAATCATGTTCTTGATGAAATCACGGTGTCCAGGGGCATCAATGACAGTGCAGTAGTACTTGGTAGTCTCAAACTTCCACAAGGCAATATCAATGGTGATACCACGTTCACGCTCAGCCTTCAATTTGTCAAGCACCCAAGCATACTTGAACGACCTCTTGTTCATCTCAGCCGCCTCCTTCTCGAATCGTTCGATGACACGCTTGTCAATACCGCCAAGCTTGTAGATCAAGTGACCGGTGGTGGTCGACTTTCCAGAGTCGACGTGGCCAATAACCACAATGTTGATGTGAGACTTTTCCTTGCCCATTATGGAGAATTAACCGAGAACTACAAGAACATGAATAAATGAAGGCTAAACAAGAATTCTGTAGAAACAATCAGCAGATAGAGAAACCAGAAAAACAAAGAACACATGAACCCTATTCATATTTTATCACCTACACCCTGAACAAAAAATAACCCAACAATATCCATTTTCTTCTTCATTTTTAATGTTTCTTTCAACATCTGTTCATCAAAATTGAACATTCGATAATTTTAATTCTATATAAAACGGTTATAATTTATGTCACCTGGCAAAAGAAAACGTAAATAATACATTACTTTCTAAAAAAATGACTAAATTAATCACAACAAAATCAGATATATATTTTTTCCTCCAGAAATTGATATATTTTTATCGTAGTTTAATTTATAGTCATTCATAATTCATGCATGCTATAAATATATCTACAAATCAAAAATCAAATGTAATTTATACATTAACTCCGTACAATCTAATGAAAAATTACAAACAAATGATCCACTTAAAAGTATTTAAAGCAACTTTCTCAGAAAATGACTTAATCAGAACAAAATCCTGGATTTTTTTACCAGAAACGGATATATTTTAGTGTAGTTTAATTTATAATCATTCACAATTCATGCGCTATAAATATATCTAAAAAATCAAAATCAAAAGAACGTCGGAAAAACTCAAGTAAAACGATCAGATACATATCTAATATATCCGAATCGAAGCAAAACAAAAGGATTCTCATTAAAAAGAAATCAGTCAACCGATCTCCGACAATATAACAGAAATGGAAACCTGATCTTAAACGGAAACTGACGCCGGCTAATCATATTCGGAAAATACAGAAAAACGAATCAATCAACCAAAACAGAATCGAAAACGAAGTCGAAACTGAAGATCGGAAATCGAACCTTTCGAAAGATAGAGAGATCAAATGCGAAAACAGAATCGCCTAACGGATAGGAAGAAGAGAGAACGAGAAAGAGTAGTAGGTTTTCGAGTGAGCCTCTCGTTCTTATTTATAGTCAGGTTTGAATATTTTATTGTTCCTAAAATGCCCTTTACGATGTTTATTTTGACAGATAAGTTCTCCGGTTTCTTAGGGAAGGGTGGCTTCGGGTGCACGTGCTTGTATTTAGCGTGATTTAAACGGATGGCTGTTTGTGGTGACGTGTTAGCACGCGCTTGATTTGAGAGTGGTGTCGGTTTGATTTTGGTATCGGATCCGGGTCGTAACTTGATTAGATGATCCGGATGCCCCGGTGTTTGACAAAGCACCTTAGCAAAACTTGGGGAGAAAGTAAAGGGAGGACTCGAGAACAATTGAAAATTATTTTTCGGTCCCCAATGTTTTAAAAAGCCAGTTTAGTTTTTAATTTATTTCTCGTCTCTCACCTTTCAATTTTCATATTTTTATAAATTTAACTTATTAGAAAAATAATAGACATGTTAAGTTGATGTCAATCATTTTGTTTTAAAATTATTATAACTTTTATATGAAAATTATACAAATTTTAATATTTAATTTTGGTGCAAAACGACTAAATATTTAATGTCCGGCATTGGTAAAAAAAACAGACGTTAACTTTATTTTTTATTTTTTTATCAATTGGTTCAATTTGACCAAAAATAAAATGTGCAAGGGTTAAAAGGGTGAACAAAAGTGAAGTGATAAAAGGGTTTTATTTTTCAAAAATTTTGAGGGATAAAATGTTATTGGACTTTTTTAATTGTGGTTTATAAAAAAGAGATTAAAGTGTGATGATAATTACTTGAACTGTTGTTGGATAAGAATTTGAGTAAGCTCAAATTTCGAATTATTTATTCAAAATATATTTAACCTGAATTCTTATTTAACTAATAATTTTTAAATTACATAAATATTGATATAATTTCAATTTTATTTATATCTGTAATCTATCTATCTATCTAAAAGCACAAATTTAAAAAGGTTTAACTACAAAATAAGTGCCTAAACTATGCTTCTTTTTTGCAATAGGTGCCTAAAGTTTTATTTTTGATTGAAATACGTGCCTAAACTTTCATTTTTGGTTGAAATAGATGCCCAAGTAGGTGCCCCAAAATTGACTTTAAAACAAGACAAAAATAAAAGTTTAGGCACCTATTTCAGCTAAAAAATAGTTTAGGCACTTATTTCAGCCAAAATAAAAATTTAGACACCTATTTTAACAAAAAAAATACTTTAGACACCTATTACAAAAAAAGACATAATTTAGGCACTTATTTTATAGTTCAGCCATTAAAAAAATGAATTGATAGATCAGTTATCGCTCCTATTATTCATGATATTCGCACAGCTGCTAGGGATTTTGAGAACATTTCGTTCAGTTTTGCCCGAGGGGATGCCAACAATGCTGCACATGCTATTGTTAGAGTTTACCGCACTCAACAAGTCTCATATTACTGGATTGAAAAAGCTCCCACAAGTGCCACTTTGGCTGCGAATCTAGATAGATCGAAGCTGGTCGCATGCTGATTTGTTTGTTCCAGGTTTTATTCTCGGCTATTTTTTTATATGCATGTTTAGATGCACTCCGAGCATCCTCAGTTTGAGATGGTTAGTTTTAGTGTATTTTTTGGTTTATTGTCCGGAAACTATCAAGATTGTTTTTTTGTTGTTTGTTTTGAACTTATCTGTATGTCTTTTACTATCAATAAAATCAGTTAGTTAAAAAAAATGAATTGATAAAATCTCTTTTATTTTTATTATATTATTAATTTAATATATAACAAAAAATTAGAAAACTTTTAGATAAATCATAATAATTTATTTTAAAATAATAATTAGATATGTATGGATATGAATAAAACTCTAATTATTTAATAACAAATATACTAAAAATTGTTTGACTTTAATAATAATTAGATGTGTCTCCCTATGAAAACATTTACCTCGTATGTGATGAAACTCTTATAAAACGTGACAATTACAAAGTAGAAATTATTTTAGTATAATTAAAATCATACCAATAATAAATTATAATTACTATTTTAGATTAAGTACAATTAAAGTTTTATCAGTATATACCAATCAAAATTAAAATTAGCATTGTGGAGATTGTTAACATTAACAAGTTTAAAGTATATAGAAAAAAATATCGAAATATTTTAATAAAAATAACACGATAAAATATCATTTAAATCGATGTTGAGATAATAAAATATCATAAATTTATGATATTTCTATTGTTTAATCTATTGTAAAAATGATGCCGTGTCAAAATTTAAAAAATTTAAAATGAAAAATCCTTGATACAACTTCAAATGGAGCAGTCCAAAAACTAGTTTAATAACTTTATTTAACGTTTATGTTTAATTGAATGTTTAAACAAACTTTTTGTTAAAATTTATAAATAAATAAAAACATTTTTCCCTTATAATTTACTTAAATCAAATACTTGGTTCAATTGAACATTATTTGATGACAATATCTAAAAATATTAATGTGACTTAGTTTATAAAAAATAGGGTAAAGTACACAAATGGTCACTAAATTATCTCTAAAAATATAAAATGGTCATCAAACTTTTAAATGTTACATAATGAGTACTAAAATTTAATTTTTGTTACAAAATAATCACTGGGCCGTTACCTGTCGTTAATTAAATGACGTGACAATTACAAAAATTTGAATAATATAATATTTAATCGTTCATATTGACATATTTAATCAATTTATTCCTCATTTAACCATCATTATTGACGTATAAATTGATTTTGTAAATATTGAGAGATTATCACACAAAATTTCATAATTACCACGTCTCCCTGTTAACGACAGTTAACGGCCCAATAGCCATTTTAAAATAAAAACTAAAATTTAATGATCATTATATAATATTTAAAAATTTGGTGAACATTTTTTATTTTTAGAAATAATTTAATAGCTATTTGTGTACTTTACCCTAAAAAATAATATAATATAATTTAATTAAATATTTGTAATCTAAATGAAAATGAAAATTAAATTCAATGATCTGTAAATGTAAATTACTCATAATGTCATACATAATCTGTCTTAATGTTAAATGACAATCACTTTATCTCCAATTTTTCAATTACTTTAATATTTTAAAGAATCTCAATCTATTAAAAATGAGATTTTTTTAATTTTAAATAACATATATTCCCATTTCATGAAATATTATTAAATAACAAATACAAAAAATATAACAAAATCCATCAAATCCTCAGATTTTTAATAATAAAAAAAAATTCAAATTTTTACTTAGATTTTTTTTGGAAAAACACATAAAATTTTTATAAAAAAAAACAAAAAATGTAAAGAAAAAGATAGCCAACTTAAACACAACTTCACCTAGCAACCATAAATCAAATATAAAGGTTTCATCTCAGTAACTGCAAAATTCATCGACAAAATTCATCGACGAAAGAATCTAAAACCAGTAGATAATCCGAGATTTGATTCTCTATTAACTAATGTCGCATGCAAAACCTGTTTGTCTTCATGTTCAAACCTAGCTTCTGCTAACAAAATTTTCCTGCTTTACAAAATACAATATCATTCAACAATCGATCTATAGAATGGAGTCTTCTTACCCTTACGTATTAGTAGACAGGCGATGGCAGAGTATCGATCTTAGGCTTTTCTTTTCTTTCTCATCTTTCCAACTTTTCCATTAGCCGTCGACAACTCCACCTTTTTTCCCTCCAAAACTTCGCCAACGGCATTCGCATGGATGATGGTATTGTTTGGCGGCTGTCTTTCTTTTCTCTTTGGTTTCTTTTGTGAAGAGGAACTGCAGTGTACCAAATAACAAGTTAGTTCTAAAAGGATCTAACTACATCATTCATGATGTTACTAAACAATAACTCGAACTGCACCCAAATCATAAAGCATCCCACTCTTTCCCCACCCTGAAAACCAAAGAAATGCAAGGATCGGAGCCAAGGAGAGAAAGAAGGGCACCTTATCTTCTGATTCATAAACGGTTTTGAGGAAGCTGCTTTCTCGATTATGCTCTTGTAATATTGTGTGAATGGAGCATTATCATTCGACTTTTCATACTGCATCCCGACCATTTATGAAGTTCAGGACATTCGTTCACTACAATTCTAGATAATTTCTGTATGATATTGAAGTAAGAAGGTAAACCTGAAGAAATGATTCGACAGATTGGTGGTCTTTCGGTGAAAACGCCACCTCGTCTCTCTTCCTCTGTATAAATTCAATGTTCTGCTCCACCTAAAACACCAGAAAGAACTAGACATTTATCATCTTTTATTCCTATGTAGCTCGACAGTGACAAGAGAGCTGGTTCAAACAAAATACAACTTCGAAGTTCCTAAAAGTCATTACCTGATCGAAAAATCGCTTTACCACACGCCGGAAACTCTCAATGGTTGTTGTCTCAAGAAACTTCCTGAGGGAGATGAGGGGAATAGTAGCCAGCTCAGGAAAAGTTATGTGATAACTCCATTGAGTAAAGTGTGTTGCAAGTAATTCAATGGCAGATGAAACACACTTGTCTTGAAAGTTTCGAGATTTTAGCCAATGTTTCGGCAACTGCACCATAAGCATCCACATTAATTATAGCAGAAATACATCGATCTTGTGTGCAAAGGACATTTCAATTCAAAGTAACAATGATGACAAATCCTAACCTTTAAAGTCGAAGAGAAGTTGAAATTTTTTCCGGGTTTCCCATTGTCCTTTACGATTTTATATTCCAAAATATCCATAGCAAATGATGCAACAGGAATGAAAACCCCACTTGCACTAGAAAGGGTATTCAACCACTGAATGCATTTGATTCTTAGAGGCAAATGTTTTGGTCCAGGAAACAAGACGGCTACTCCATTGATAATCTGAATGATAACATATAACAATGGCTGAAGATCATAATCTTGTATGTTTGCTGATATAAATGAAACCCAGAGATCAATGCAGTTCGTATACTGCCAACTGCATATCCTTTTTACAGCCTCCTGCTTACAAGCAATAACAAACAAGCAACATCAAAATCTTGGCTTTGCCTAATAACATCAAAGTAACAATGAACTACATGTATCCATGAGCATCAAATTAAAAGAACAATGAAACAATTTCCAATCTTGTTTCATCGAATTAAATGAGACACGAGTATGCATACCTTATTCTTTGTTTGTAGACCCATATGCAATATCTTAGAAAGGTGTTCAAGACAAACCATTGCCTTTCTGGATGAGTTCTGCACATCTTGAGAGCATAGCTCAACAAAGGAATTGCGCAGAAACTGAATATGTTTGGATGAAACAGGATCGACAAATTTGCAGTGACCAATGAAGGCCTTATATGTTTTAATCAAGCATAGGTTGAAACAATCTGAGCTAAACACAGAAGCCACATCTTTTATGACCAGGAAAGAATGTGATGCAAGAGTCCCTTCCCCCGTTACCCATAAATGAACTGCAATCTGTAATCAACTTAAAGAGTTATTGCTGAGCAGGAAAAAAGTATTAATTAGATAGTTATTTCTATGACGAGAAGATATGGATGGAAATATAAGAACAAAAATTGAAAATTAAAAAGAAATATTACAAGATTCCTCATGTCTTGCATTCTCGTAATTCCCACTGATATTACTAATTTAAAGCATTGGGTATATAACCTTATACATCAACAGAACAGTATAAACAATATTAACATTCCTTTATATCCTAAAACTACTAGTACGAACAAAACTGACACCGAAATATATATATATACATATCAAGTGTCATATCTCATGGATTATAATACCTTGATTAGTCTGTGCAGCAATGGACGGAAAGCAGCAAAAAATATTACAGAGGCTCTGACTTGAACCAAGGAGAAGGCGAGTATCTCCGAGTCAGTAACTTGATTCAGGAGAAACAGTGTACTTCTCAAATAAGACTTGATTAGTGGCTTCATGGTTTTCCATTTTGAACTATTCTTCAACTCTAAAATGGTCTCCTTTTTGCAACTAGAACATGATATTCCAAGCATTTCTCGAAAAATTTTAACAGCCTCCTGAAGCATGAAGATTAAAATCTTGGAAAAGGTTTTGTTCTCTAGATTTCCACGGCACGAAGCGACATCATGAAGATCAGATGGTTCAGTTCCATAATGGCATGCAGCTCTAAATCCATTCAATAAACTAGTAAGTGCAGATATACTGCGCGGCTCTCTGACTAGTTGGGACAATGAATTAAGTGCAGAGCTAGTCAACAACTTGTCCTTTCTTAAATTTACAGTGCCTTTCTCAGGACTTTCTGTGCCATCTTCACTAGCATTGTCGTCATCAGAATACTGTTACAAAAAGTAGAAAATAAAAAGTTCAGAAAGGTGCAGCCATCAGATGGACCAGATAAGGCCAGAAGGGAGGAATCAAAAAATTCCACTACTTATTTTTCCTTCTTTTTTTCTGAAATACTAGCAAATGATTGCGAGTTTATAATTCTTTAATAACATACTATATTAGCATGCAACCACAATATCTCAGACAAAAAAGAGGACTTAAGCACACACAGTACATCAATATATTCCCTTTTCTCCATTCATGTTACATCTCGGTATCTGACCTTTATCGTTCTATTTTCTTTTTGGTTTTAATTCGCACCAAGCAACACTAAGTAATAATTATAAGTGTTGCTTTCACCCCCAGACATACAATATTACAATTTCACAAACTAAAAAGATTGATGCACTTTCCGATCTAACAACACATTATCTAGTTAAAGAAAGGGCATTAAATAACTTACAGAGTCCTCGTCCCTTAATTTCCCAAGGCCATTCTCATAGCTTTCCAGAAACTTTGAAAATTTATGATCCTGAAATGAACATAGTAGAGATGCTCGGTGAAATAAATATAGTAGAAACAATTTGTGAACGACAAGTCAACAAAAACTTACAACCCAAAGCTCGGTGAGAAAGGAAAGCGCAAATACATACAACTGAGCACTTATATGAAGTAATTAATTCGAGTATTCTTTGCAGTATACAGTTTTAATGAGGCATTCATTTGAGTATATCAGCATGAAGTTCATCTTTAGCTCCTAGTTGGTATCAGAACAAACCAATCTTTGACTCTCGAAACACTATACAATCTCACAAAATTAACAGTTATATATCAATAAGACCTAATACCTTTTTCTGCAGCCTCTCTAATTTTTTCTTCTTCTGTTTAAGCTCTAAATGAATCGCCCTGTTCTGCTCCAATAAATCACTAGCACCACCGTTGTCGGCATCCATATCTATGAAAGCACAGGTAAATGAATTGGAAAGATTAGCAATAACAGTAGGGGAAAAACACAGATGAATAACTGTTTATAGTGCCCTCACCATCTCGATCACTCTCGATTCCATTTTCATCCAAATATGGACAGCTCGACTCCTGACCAATAGATTCAAACATCAATATAAGAAACCCTTCCTGCCCTTGAAAGAAAGCCAACTGAAGATTTTTAAGGAGTTTTATATTTCAAAACCTCAGATAAATATCCATCACTGCCGGAATCATCTCCAACCGCATTGCTCTCATCACCAAATACTGCATCAAGCTCAGTTTCCTCTATATTTTTGAATTCTAAATCTCTGAAAACGTATTTTAAATGTTTTAAGGAAATGCAAACTATCACTAATCAGCTTAGTTGAAGCACTAATCAAAGCAGAAACTAAAAAAGAAAAGGAGATGATACAAATGAAATAGATGATTATAACTAAATAAGATTATATTCAGAAAAGTTCAAATTTGAAATTTCACCTGTCGTTCGACTTCCCTATTTTATCTTCTTCAACGTTTTCCGCTTCCTGCTGCTTATCTCCTAGAAAATTTTCACCAGAATTAAGAGTTCTCATTAACAAATTCAATTATTAAACTAAAGACTAGATGAGCAAACCACAATTTGAACTAAAAAAAACTCACAGACAACGCAATTGAAACACATTTGATTTAACTAAAAACAAAACAGAACTTACTTTTCGAAGCTTTCTTCTTGAAGATGGATTTCAACTGACGTTTTCTTTTCAACACAGATTGGAGATTCTTCTTCGCAAACTTCCTCGCTTTTTTCCCTAATTTTCCCATTTTCCCAAATATTTCGAAGAACACCTAAGAATAAAAGGCAATGAAAATTAGTTGTTTTGCAGTTTTACCAATTCAATAAAAAAAAGAGGGAGGTTTTTCGGACCTGCAACAATGGCGGCTTTGATGTGTTTTGGGGGTTTTGGGGTTTGGGTTAAGTTCTTTTAGGGCTTTTAAGTGAAAGGGCGAGATACAAGGGGCAATGTTTTAAATTTAATTTTTTTAGGTATTTTTATAATTTTAAGAAATAATTAGGGTAAAAATATTAGAAATGAATTTTTTAACCCGCCATTAGGAGCGAACATTCGATTGAGTCGAGTAAGAAAATTTTGAGTTAGTCGAGTTTATGAGTCCAATTTTATAACTCAAACTTTTGTTTAAATTTTTTCGAGTCACGTTGTTCGAATTTCTATTCAAATTTAATTGTAGATATATTATAATATTGTTCAATTTAAATAGATTTATATAATCATATATGATATATAAATATATTTTTTTCATAATTTTTCATATGTGATATATATATGAGATAAAAATTATGGGCTCACACTCCAACTTGAAAATTAACCCACTAATTATAAAAAAAGTTTGAGTTATTTGAATTCCCATTTTATAACTCAAACTCTATTCAAAAAAATTTCAAGTCGAATTGAGATGAAATTACGACTCAAGTTGGGTTGAGTTTTATCACCTACCAATAATAATTTTTTTATTAAGTAGATAGATATTTTCATTCTCAAGGTAAATGTCGAAATTCAAATCATACAAAATATGACAACATGAATCTTTTTAACTACTCGGTCAATTAATATATCTCTAATGGCATTTCTCTTAGGGTTATATTTTGATACGCAAGCTGTGTAACAAAATTACACAATCCTTCTATAAATTTTAAAACATAAATCTCAAACTCTAGCACCTTAAATTTTAAATTCTAACCATAAATATTAAATTTTATACCCTATGCACTGAACTCATAAACCCTAACTTAAAACCTTACACATATACATATGGCATGTATTTTTCTGTATGATATTTCTTTCCTTATAAATACAATATCATAGATCTCGCCAAGGTATATTTTTGAAGGCATTATATGGTTGGCGTAAATAACACTTAACCGCTGTTCATGTCATAATTATATGAATCATGTATTAGGTGAATTTATTTTAAACTGATGAAATTGAAAATCTAATTTTAAAACAAGGCTTAAATGAAAAATAAGTGTTTAAAGTATATATTTTTCGAATTTTAAGTACTTAAAATATCTTTTGTAATAATAAGTGCCTAAAGTATCAAATGTTAAAATTTTAGGTGCCCGCTGTCAATAGCCGTTAAAAAAGACATGTTACCCAATTAGAATAAGACACATTACACTATTATTATTTTTTAAAATTTTTAAAAAATACTAAAATTAAAAATAATATTTTAACCTAAATCTAATATTACCAAAGGTAAAATTTACCAATTACTGTAAACCCTTTCCATCTTTTTCCATCGCTCTTTTTTGCAAAAGTTTGTTCTCATAAAAAAAATTTTGATTTGCTCTTGTTAGATTAGAGTTAAAGTTTAATCGATTCTGATCTTCACTATCTTTCGCTGAAAATTTTCTCAATCGAAACTTTAATAGTAGAAGGAGTGTCGAAGAAGAAGCGTGAAACCAGAGTAGTTAAAAGGTATTTTGAAACCCAGTATTTTCTTGAGTTTTCTATTTGTAAACAAATTAAATTTTAGTATATTAATTTTGACAGTTTTTGTGTGGAGTCCAACATAAAATAGAAGCACAACACTGTTGTAGGTTCTTCATTGACGACTTAAAACAGGGTAAACTACTCCAGTGACCACCAAACTCTTTGATGATATCTATTTTGACCACCGAACTATTAAAATCGTCAATCAAACTATCAAATTTATTAAATTGACCTATTTTGACCACCGCTGTTAAAAAACTAACGAAGGGTGACGTGACAGTTAATGGAAATTTGTAAATTTACACATTTACTCCATGTTATTTACCTATTATATCAATTTGATCATAATTTTAATTTAATTAAATAAAATTAATCAACCAATCAAATGATAACACGTGTCATCATCCAATTGGATAAGTTAATAACAGGGACTAAATGTGTAATTTTACAAATTTTCATTAATTGCCACGTCACCCCTTCGTTAGTTTTTTAACGGCGGTAGTCAAAATATGTCAATTTAATAAGTTTGGTAATCTGATTGACGATTTTGATAGTTCGATGGTCAAAATAAGTATCTCCGATTAGTTTGGTGGTCACTGGGGTAGTTTGCCCTTAAAAGTATACTATTATGTTTGTATGTTGCATATTTTTTTTTTGAAAAGTGGTGGTTGTTATATTATTAATAAAAAAAAATGGCAAAACATGTATATTTTTATATTTGTGTGTTGCATATTTATTTTTAGGATGTATTATTATATAAGATTGATATAAATTAATAAGAAAATGAAACAACACCATTTAAAGTATAGCATGAGTCAATAGATGAATAGAGCATTGTAAATTTTAGATTCAGAAAATGCATATTTTTTAGGTAAATAGAATATTCAGATTCATCCATAAAGATACGTTCTTTATTAACTTTAATTTATATTTGTAACATATTTTTGCTTTAGCTAGTATATATGAATACATAAACTTTAAAAGTATCAAACGTATAAAAGATCTTACACTCGACTGACTTTAGTTTGAGGCATATAATATTAGAACTGAAGCATAATTGGTGCTTAGTTTATTATAAACCGACGAGAAAGTAACATATATATTATAATGTGTTTTTGTAATTTGTTATAGTATATTTTATGATTATGCACACTCTTGGGATGACTTGTTTGTTTTGTGATACACTTTAGAAAATGAATTTGGAAGATGATCCACAAGATGATATTGGCAGTAGGCGTAATGTCTCTAATCATGGTCCTAAAAATGATGGTAGGCCTAATGAGCTTAATGAAGGTGTTGAAAATAACAATGGGTGTAATGAGTTTGATGAAGGTGTTGGTGATGGATCCTATGCTTTTAATTTTTTTTTATGCTGATGGGATGATAATTGAGGATAATAATGAGACATATGAGGACAACAGTGGGTCCGAATGAGTAAATGGAGATAATTTTTTTATCAGATAACGATGATGAGTTAGCTTCAATTATGAATATGTCCAAAGTTGTAAAAAAGAAGATGAAAGATAAAATTGTGATCGTAGAAAATTTCGAACTTAGTTTTGTACAAAATAGCGTGATACTTTCTAGCGAATGAAATAAAGATGATTTAGGGGGGTTGGATGGTGGAGAGAATACTGATTATTTGGACTATTCAGGCGTTGGTAGCTATTAGACAGATTCAGATGGTGGTGTTGTTTGTAAGAAGAGTGAAAAAGTTTTTTTTGATGCTTCAACTATTGAACTCAAATTTCAGTTAGGAATAATATTTGAAACTCAACAACAGTTGAAGGATGCCTTCTATGCTTATGCAGTAGCTCATAGGTTTAATTTCACGTATGTATCAAATAGAAGAAAAAAAAACTAGAATTGTGTGTAAGAAAAAATGATGTCCTTTTGTGATACATGGCTCTTGGGATAAATCTGATGGGTGCTATAAGATCAAGACATTAGTGACGGAACACAATTGTTCTATCACTTTTAAGAACAAAAGAGGGGATTACAAGTTGGTAGGGAAACACTTTCTTGGTAAGATTAGGATTATTCTCAAAATAAAGATGTCAGACATGCAAATGCTTGCTAGGGAGGAGTTAAAAGTGGACTACTCATACACACTTGCGAGAAAGCTAAAAAATGGGCTTTAGAACAAATAAAGGGTAATGCCGCGCATGAATTTAATAGGCCGTGGGATTATATATTTTCTTTGAGGAGTGCTGATTCAAATGAAACGTTTGACCATATTGTTGACTGAAGTTCATATTCCGAAATTCAGAAGGTTGTAACTTGTATGTATGTTTTAGTGCACTAAAAGAAGGATTTAAAATGTTTTGTAGACCTGTCATTTTATTGGATGGCTGCTTTTTAAAAGGGACATTTAAAGGTGAAATTCTCTTGGTTGTGGGTAGAGATGACAACAATCAAATTTTCCCTATAGCCTGGGAGTAGTTGAGGTGGAAAACAGAGAAACTTGAAATTGGTTCTTGAAAAATATTCAGAACGATTTGAATTTACTTAGCAGATGGCTATAAGTTCACTTTGATAAGTGATGAGCAAAAGGTAATCAGATTTTTCCTATAGCTTGGACAATAGTTTTTACAATTTTTTTTATTTATACATTGTTATTATTGTGTAACTGATGTTGATTTCTTTCTTCTGCGATTTTGTAGGGATTACTTGAAGAAGTTCCTCTCTTCTTACCAAATGCAGATCACAAATTCTGTGTTAGGCATATATAGTCTAATTGGAAGAAATCGCATCAAGGTGGTGACCTTCAGCTGTTATTTTGGTCATGTTGTAAGGCTGCAACTCAGTCACAATTTTAACAATATACTTCAAGGCTTTGTAAGTTAAAAAAAGCATTTGATGATCTTATGTTAAAGAGGCCACAACATTGGTCCAAAGCCTTCTTCTTTAGTAGGTCCAAACTTCTCAAAAGCATTTAATTATGCTATTTTAGGGGCTAGATTTAAGTTTGTTATTTCAATATTTGAGCATATAAGGCATTATGTTATGGTTAGGCTAGTTGAACACACAAAAAATCAATTAGCTGAAAAGGTGAGTTGTGCCCTAGAATTGCAAAAACACTTGAAGTACATAAAGCTAGTAGTGCTTTTTGCCATGTCATTTGGAATGGAGCTGAAGGATATGAGGTCATGTGTCATGGAGGCAGATTTGTAATTGATATCAGGGGCTGGAATTGCATATGTAGGATGTGAGACTTAACAGATATTCCATACCCTCATGCAATATGTGTCATACTGTACATGTAAGAAAAATTAGAAGACTGTGTACTCAATTTATACAAAAATGATGTATAAAGTGAGTTATATTGTGCTTCTATACCTACTATTCCTAGTGAAAAATCTGGACAAACACTAAAATGGGCCGCCTTGATCTATCATTGAAGAGAAAATTACCTGAAAGACCAAAGTATTAAAAAAGGGGAAGAATGAGAAGTTCGTAACAAAAACAAGTTTACGAAGCGAGGAGCAAAGATGAGTTACAACCTATGTGGACTTATTGGACATAATATAAGAACATGTCCAACCAAAAAACAAAGAAATGTAAGTTCAGTTAATATAACAATACGTTTTTTATGTGACATATATGTTTCTTATATTCAATTGGTTATTGACTAACATTTACGTGTAATTGATAGGTTGAGAATGAAGGTGTTCGAATGAAATCTACTCCACCAATGCAAGCCGACTCTTTTCCACCAACTCAACCACCGGTAGTAGAATCTACTCCACCAATGCAAACTGAGTCTACTCTACCAACTTAACCACCAACTATACCACAAGAAAGAGACCTTAAAAGGAGGGTAACAACAAATCAGGTAAGTATTTGTCTAGTTTTTATGAAAAAGTAAAAACTCATTTAGGCCTCCAATTATAAGTTAAAATTCAAAAATGTTTTATTGTAATTACATTTTCTAGGAGATACTTAATTATTCACTTATTATAATGGTAAAAAAAAATTATTTTTAATATACTATCTTTTCCAGAAACCTACCAAGAGGGGTGTTATTGGACTTAAATTGATGGTGGAGGAGTTGGAATGGCAAAAAGTCAATGATGGGGCAAGTCTCCAGTAAAAATAATTTGCTTAGTTTATTGTTACCAATTGGTTATTGACTAACATTTACACCTAATTGATAGGTTGAGAATCAAGGCATTCGAATGGAATCTACTCCACCAATGCCAATTGAATTTTTTTCCACTGATGCTAACATGTGCTAGGGAAAGTAAATTTGCTCCACCAACTCAGCCACACGCAAGAAGCCCTACATTTAATATGAAGGTAACATCGAATAGAGCAAATAAGGAAACTAGATACAATGTTACAACACACGGCCAAGAGAAAGAACAACAATGCAAGGTTTGAAAATTTATACTAATGAAACAACGAGATTCCAAATTTTAAATGTAAGTTTTCATTTACTAAAAAAATAAATAAATCATTGTCATAATTGACACGTTTAATAATATTTGCTTTTACATTAATAACTTGGAAGACCAAGTCAAGTGTTGCTTTCTCGGCCTCACAGTAGGACCTCTCAGCTACATTCTGTAACATTTCAGCCATCTACATTAACACCTTCTTGCCCTGCTACAACATCTTCTCAACATCCCACAACCGTCTCTGAGCCTCCACAAGCAATGGTTAAAAAACTGGCCATAAAATACCTCTCTAAACCCTCCATATAGAGACTTTAGAAGTTTGATGCTATTAATTGTCTAGAAACTTTTGATCAGTTAATGTTGATTTTTTGTTATAACAGTCTACTTTTACTAGATATTTAGAACTTTTGATCAATTAAAGTATAAGGATGTCTTTTTTTTTTTTTTTTTGAAACATAAACTATTTAGGCAACACTAAGAGGTCAAAATTATTTTTGCGTTGAGCCAATTGCTGCAAGTCCTCTATTTTTATGTATCGAACAAGTTACATTCTATAATGAATGTGAAAATGACATCATTTCATTTGGATTGCATACTTCCCATTTTATTGCTGAAAATAACATCTTATATAAATAAAATTCTTTTCATGGAGATAATTCATTACATTTGATAGAAACAAATTCATCTTAATTGATAGCAACATTTTTTTATATCTATCAAATTTATGCTCTCTAAAAATTAAATTTTTGTAAAATATTTATTATCCATGAAGTAAAAAATGCTATCTTATAGAACAATGAATTGCTCCTTATATTTGTCAATTTCACCTTATATGATCTAATTTTTTCTTTTTATAGTCCATAGTTGTCAATCTTAGATGAAGCCATGTTGCATCTGAACCAGTGTACACGAGTACTGCTTAAATGAAGATCATATTATACTATACACAGTACTCACAAACATAGAAAGAGATCTGGCTGTTAAAGTTACTAATAAAGTATGAACAAGCTAAAATAAATATTTACACCAAACAAATATTTACAGCTAAGTATTACAGAATTTCTCAAGCGAAATGTAACACGACAAACATGCACAAAAAAGCCAAAAGCTGAACAAATGGAAATGATGATGAAATGCATGGATACCTGCTTTCTCTATCCCGTTCCCTTGGTTCTCTCTCTTTTTCCCTTTCTCTAAACTCCCGGTCATGACTCTTCTCACGTTCTCTTTCTGATCGACTCCTGCTTTTACTTGACCGCTCTATCTCCCTTTCCCTTTCATGATCACGCTCTCTCCTATCTCGTTCATGTTCCTTCTCTTTGTCTCTCCCATTCCTATCCTCCTTGTCCCTGTCCTTGACTCTATGTCGAGCTGCAAATGGGGACTCTAATTCTGCAATAACTATGTATGACCCTTGACCCGCTATTAGATTTTAAAGATCCAGTCGACATCTTCACGCCAAAACATGAAATTAGGATAATTTTTAGGGTTCCTCACTTGGATAAGATAATGAATGGAAACCCTAGATTAAGATGGGTTAGAAAAGAAGGGAGAAGCGTTTTAGGCGAAAGGTAGTGAAGATTAAAACCGACCAAACCTTAACCCTAATCTAACAAGAACAAATCAGAAAATTTTATGGGAACAAACTTTTGTTCATCGAGAGTGTGAAGGAGAAGAGTGAGGGAAAAGATGAAAAGGGTTTACAGCAATTGGTAAGTTTTACCTTTGGGTAATATTAGATTTAGGTTCAAATATTTTTTTTTAATTTTTAATTTTAGTATTTTTTAAAAAAATTTAAAAAAATAATAGTGCCACATGTATTATTCTGATTGGGTAATAGGTTTTTTTAACGGCTACTGACGACGGACACTTAAAATTTTAACATTTGATACTTTAGACATCTATTATTACAAAAAAATATTTTAGGCACCTAAAATTCGAAAAAAATATATACTTTAGGCACTTATTTTTCATTTAAAATGATCAAAATTGATGACCGGATAAAATCTGAAGTGACCACGTGTTGTATAAGAGTTGCACACATAAAACAAGGTCGCTGGACAAATCTTTACTTATCAGCTTTCGTAACGATATATAATCGAAAGTTCAGTCTCAAATCTTTCGTAACACCAAGATTAGTAACTCTTATATTAGCCTGATTATATATGTTCATTCTGCCTCATTAACTCAATATAATTCTAAAAAGAATTGTTTTTAATATGAACACCAACACAAAATCAGATATTTGGGAATCTATAATGCATGTGGCCCTAATTAACCCAATTAGGGATCATGTTGAAAATAATCAAATCACTTCAGGTTGGGCCAAACTTTTTTGCAAAATAATCCAAACAAAAGTGTTTTGCTTGTTCAGATAATAGTTTTGGTTAATATACTATATAGTACCTAAACTTGGTTTTATGGTTTAAATTGATACCTTTACTCTCTTTCTATTTGAAATAAGACCAGATTTTTTCATTTTGCACACGTTTTGGTATAACAAAAGTCGAGTTTTGGTATGAAAATGTGACAAAAGCTAAGTTTAAGTACCAATTTAGACTAAAAAAAAAGTATAAGCACCATTTTGAACCTTGAAGCCAACTTTGGATATCGAATAGTATATTTATCGTAACAGTTTTATATTCAAAGAAAAATAGGGTCTTAGTGAAACTCTCGTACGTTTGGGGAATGAGCTTTTTCCGTATTAAAAGGTCAAGTTTATGTACTAATTTAAATAAAATATTTATTTGGTTCGATGATAATTAAGGATTATGTGTCAACTAAAAATCTGTTATCAATATAAATCATTTACCATTACACAATTATTCAATTAAATTCTGGCATCATAGTTAAAAAAAACAAACTAAACAATGAATATTAATTTAGTATAGAATAATTTATTTTCCTTTAATGACCTGAGTTCGAATATCATTGTCTACATAGAGTAAAAATGGATTCGAGTACATAGGACGTTAAAAAAACATTACACTAAAACGTAATAAGATAACTAACTCTTAATCCACAAAGTCCAAGATATAAGAACTAATAAGAGATTAATAAATAAGTAATTAAAACCATCTATACTTTGTTACAAAGGTTCATAACTCAAGCTTAGATGTTAGAGGCAGATTAAAGAGAATGAAAGAATGTTATGAAACATCTAATTAAGAATAATTAATATTAATTAAATAATATTTTTTGTGGTTTCATAAAAAAAATATTGGAAATTACAGATCAGATAATAATTATATATCATGTTGGTCTGAGCAGCTTTTTCCAACTTCCCACATTGTTATTCTTCTTGCCAACTAATTAGCTTCCCCCTTTAGCTAATCTTCTTCAAGCTTTCACCCCTGCCAACTGTACCTATTCCACAGCCAAGCAAACTGTCCTTTTATTATCAGTTCTTTTATTATCTTATTTTTTATATAAAAATTCATAAATAATAACAATAAATTTTTAATATTTAAATTAAAATGACCTAAAATGTTATTATACCAGAAATTTTAGAAGGAACCATTCTTGCTGGGTCGGAGACTTAGAATGTTTCTAACAAACATGTTTCTTAGAATTCGAATATGTATATGTATCTTCGTTTTTACGAGAACTGAAATCACTACTATCTTAACTAATAACCTGTTGGTCTAACGAGATAATTTCTATTAAAATGCAAATGGTTCAATGACTCAATCCCAAGCCCCAGCACATGGTTTCCTGAAAGAGCCAGTTGGTAAGTGGGGACCCAAATCAATCACCCCCCACAAAACTCAAACAGGCAGGAGCTCACGTGACACCATGATTCATTTCATTAGACCACACATTAGACATAAACATTAATATAGTTTCTTTGTACATATAATGTAAAGAAGGTGAGCATGTTACCATGTGAGTGACCATCATGAAGCATCCATGGGTGGTTACCTGAATTAGGAGCAATAGCAGCAGCTGCAGCGGCAGTTGGGATTGTGGTGATGGGCCCAGCCGTCGTAGATGGGAAGATGTGGGTGGCGGATGCCGGTAACCCCATTGTTTGTGATTGATGGTAATGATAGAAGGGGTGGTACATTGGCATCAATGTGTTTGCACCTACAATAGCCTGCCCTGCCGGATACACTTGAGAGTAATGTCCATTCATGCAGGATCCCCCATTGTAGCTTAGCTTCTGTTGTGCATCATGTACATAAGAATTTTTAGAATTTCTTTCTTCGAATACTATTCGATATCTGAACTTGACTTCGTTATCAGATTAACACTTATATTTTCATTTTCCTAAACTAATGTCTGAATTAGTACTTTTTTGTAACACTATCACAAGCTGAATGTGTCAAAATACGTGATCAAGTCAAATTCAAATACTAATATGTATGACAGAAACTAAATTCAGGGATCAATTTGGACAAAAAGATATAAATATCGATTCGAATCATGTAACCAAATTCAAATACTAATTTAGAGTAAACAAGTAGAGAGCATAATGTACAGCTAAAAATGATAAATTTTGAAATTTATCATTTTATAACCGCGGCCAAGACCTACGGCACCTCACTCTAAAAAGAAAGTAGAAGTAGCATCGACTATTATTACAAAACGGAAAAACCACTTACATGATTGTAGCTCATATCACTGGCAATGTAGGTGGGGGAGTAACTGAAGCAAGTGAGCAGGGACAATTATAGTATAAGGCCAAGTCTACCTTGTATACCGTGCAACTTCAATGGAAATTAAAATTTAAAAGAAATAAAATGGAATATATATACCCATAAAACGGAACGGCCTGATGATGAAAGTGTGACGCCGGTGTCCCCACTGCAGGGTAATACCACGGCACGTGATTAGCATGTGCAGCCGACGTGGCTCTCGGTCCAACGTTTGATCCTTCAATTCATTGATCAAAACCCAAAAGATATTAGACCCCCATGATGCTCATATTCACAAAAATGCCACCACCCACCGTTTTTTTACCTTGCAGCGGGGGAGGAGGAGGAGCAGCAGCAGCGGTGGAGGCGGACCTCGGGCGGCGAGCACCGAGGGAGGCGAGGTTGCAGTTGGCACGGCGGTCGTTGATGATAGGATTGGGATCCTCGCAAGCTTTCTTAGCAGCTTCAGCATCCTTAAACGTAACCTAACAAAATTCCCCCCCCCCAAAAAAAAAAATCAGAAAGGTAAAGAGAATTTCCAGAAACGAATCAATCAACTGAGAAAAGAACTTACGAATCCGTAGCCCTTGGATCTTCCGGTGAGTTTATCGGAAATAATGACTGCTTCGAGGATCTCACCGTACTTCTCGAAGTGCTTTTCCATCGCTTCTCTCGGAGTTTCCCAAGCTAAGCCGCCGACGAAAACTTTGGTTAAAGTGGTGTCGCCGAATTGCCCAATATTGTTACTCATAGTCATAGCGTTTAGCAGCAACAAATAGGAAAATCCTTGCTGTTTTTGCTTCTAAATACTGCGACTTAATCGAGGAAATCGCAAAGAAAAAGGCGTTTGGATTTGGGAAGAAAGGAAACCAGAGGAACCCAAGAAGGAAACAGGGAGGGAAAGGGAGAATATAAGGAGGAAGAGAGGGAGGGAAGTGTGGAAATAAAGAAATGAAGGAGACAGATAGGCAGGACAGGTGGGCTTTGTGCTTTTAACTACATTATCAACGTGATCATACATTTTATTCAATAATCTTTTCGTAACCGTTTAACCGAGGTTAATCGAATCGGATTTGAAATTAGACTCGGAACGTCTTTTATTCTTGACTCAATCCGATTAATTATTAATTTGCTGATGGCGATTTAGTATAGTTCGATTGATATTGTCGTCGATAATAATATACATAAGGATATAGGATCGAGCATGCTTAACTGCTTAATATCATTCGATTTATGGGTGAGGACGAGTCTAAGTAGTATAGACATGGTATGTTGAATGCTCAAAAAATATTAATCGAATAATGAATTGATTAGGTACATTTGAACAGTTCATATGTTAACCCGGAAAAATATTATTTTAACATTAAATAATTCATAAAAGTATACTTTTTGAATCCATTAACTAATATGATTAGTATAAGTGGTAAGTAACTTGATATTACTTAGGCAAGTCTTGAGTTTGAGGCCTTGTGTATATAGAAAATTTTCGTTGGGAGACTCGTCTATCAAAACCAGCCGTGCGACATAGATGAATCTGAATTAGTCCGGATAAAGCCATGAGAATCGAGAGATCAAAAGAAATCGAATATTACTAGTATATAAAAAGGATTATTATCCTATACACTGGCGGTGAAAACTTTTTGTTTCTACAAACACCTTAATTATAGGGTTTAGAATTTAGGGTTTATGATTATAATTTAAGGTTTATGGTTAGAGTTTAGGGTTTAGGGTTAGGTTTTAGGGTTTAGGGTAATATAGGTAGGAATTTTGGTTTTAACCTATAAACCCTAAATCCAAAATTTTATTAACAACCTATAAATTCAAAACTACTACACTTAAACCCCTAAACTTTAAACCCTAAACATAGTCCATAATCCCTAAAACTAAGACGCTTGTGTAAAAAAATTTCGTTGGGAGACTCGTCTATCAAAACCAGCTGTGTGACATGGATGAACCTGATTTAGTCCGGTTAAAGCCATGAGAATCGAGAGATCAAAAGAAATCGAATATTAATAGTATATAAAAAAGGATTATTATCATATACACTGGCGGCAAAAACTTTTTGTTTCTACAAGTGCCTCAATTATAGGGTTTTAGTTTAGAGTTTAGAGTTTAAGGGTTTAGAATTCATTGTTAGAATTTAAGGTTTATGGTTAGAATTTAAGGTTTAGGGTTAGGGTTTAGGTTTTAAGGTAATATAAGTAGGAATTTAGGTTTTAACCTATAAACCCTAAATTTTAACCCTAAATCCGAAATTATATTAACAACCTCTAAATTCAAAACTACTATACTTGAACCCCTAAACTTTAAACCCTAAATGTAATCCCTAACCCCTAAAATAAGGCGTTTGTGTAAAAAAAATCAGAAGCGCTTGTGCATAGAATAATTACCTTATAAAAATAGAGTTATATTTTGATACACAAGCTGTAAAAAAATTTACACAACTCTTCTATAAAATTTAAAATCTAAAATTAAAAAACTTGTGTAAACTTTACACAAACTTGTATATCAAAGTATTTTCCTAAAAAATATGTAGAAAAAAATTAAGGAGTGTGAGACACAGCTAAAAACCGGGGGAACAAAACGGAAAGGGACCCGCAAGGTTAACAGAATTTTGAGGTACGCTACGTGAAATCCGAAAGGAAATGTCGTTACGGACGATGGATTTAGATGCTCCCTGCACGCTGTTTTATCTAATTTGCATGCACGTCTATACATATAAATTAACTAATTGCAGGCCAAAAATGTATTTTTTTTCTCAATAAAATTAAATTAAAATGTTTTATAATTTTTAAAATCCCTATATTTTGTTATAACATATTTAAAATAATTAACACAAATATTTGATAAATGAATAATATTTTAATCTGTTTAGTGGAATTTATATTCATTTTATAACAAAGATGACTTAAAAATTTAGGGGTTTTCGAGTTATTTTTAAAGATGTTTGTTGACTTATTGTGCGCATGGTAGGCTAGTTTTTAAATTAAAAATAGTATAATATAACTAAAAAATCTATGAAATACAATAACACTTTGTTTTACTTTTATTTTGGAAGCATTTAACTTAACTCATTTGACGCCTTCTATTTTTTGAGGCCCTATGTGGTCATTCTTATTACATTTATTCAAAACCACCAATGTTTATATGTCTTGATATAGGCTGCTTAACTCTATGCAATGGCTAAATATTGGATTTGATAACATGGGTCTTAGATTTGATCCCGTCCCAAGCACCTTTTGTAATTTCTTCAGTTTTTTTTATAAGATTGTAACACGCGTTGTTATCTTATATTAATTTATTGAAAAAATGACATGTTTGTATACCATGTTAGCTGTCAGTAATGGTTAAACGACCCAATGACCGAAAAAAAAGTTTTCTTTAACGATAATGACTCTAATAAAAATTTTAATTTTGATAATCAAAATACAAGTGTCCTAAAAATTTAGTGACCATTAACGAAGTTTATCTTTATTTTTATTTTACATTTTTAATAAAAAAGGAATGGTCAAAGTCAAAAACTTATGAGGGTTTCTTCAAAATCCATGCATAAAGACCACATAAGGGACCCACATCCTTCATGATGAAATGCTTAATCACTCCTTAATCCCTTACTAATCTCTTACCTTAGCTGTCATTTAGTCATTGGAAGATTCCAAAATTTTGCATAGAATACCACTATACTACAAAGGCTTAACTACAAAATAAGTGCCTAAATTACATATTTTTTTGTAATAGGTGCTTAAAGTATTTTTGGTTAAAATATGTGCTTAAAGTTTCATTTTTGTCTGAAATAGGTGTCTCAGTTGACTTTAAAACAAGCCAAAAATAAAACTTTAGACACTTATTTCAACTAAAAAATATTTTTGGCACTTATTTTAGCCAAAAAATACTTTAGACACCTATCGCAAAAAAGAGACATGATTTTTTATTAAAAAGAAAAGAGAGAGACATAGTTTGAGGCCTACTACAAATAAAGAGTAAATCCCTAAAAAATATTACACTTTTTTTTCATTATGTCTGTTGTCCATATATGGTATTTCTTTTTGTAAGTATCAGAATTTGATTCATTAGTCGATTAATTTAGATTAAATATTGTCAAAATTTATTATAAAAACAACTTTTATAATCAAATATATTGTATTCACAATGTCAGAATTCGAATCTATGATATCACTTAAATGACTTACTGTAACCAGGCAAACTGATAAAAAAAAAAAACACCTAGCCTTACTTTATTACCGTCCATAATCCTAGCATCTACAACGTTTTCAATTTTCATATTCTCAACTTCCTTTATAAAAGAAAGATACATGTAAGATATTCCCAAATGATCTTCCTTTGTCCAAAATTGCAAATTAGCTTGGATTTTTGTTTATTTAGCTTATTGTTGGATCATCTATATGTATTATAGGGATGGTCAAGTTACTTAAATTTGATTTGTTTTGATCCGACTTAATTTTATAAAATCATAATTTTTAAAATTTTGAATTCAACTTGAGTTTAGGATGAAAATTTTCTCACCTGAAATAACAATATAATTTATCTTTCTATAATTAGGTATTATTATCATTATTATAACTCCCTTATCTCTCAACTTTTTTCAATTATATTCCTATTTTACTGACTCTTCCGATATTTTTTTATTAACTTTCTATTTAGTTGAATACAACTTATAATATTTTATTTGTGTCGTGTCAGATGAAGACGAGTTTTTATCTTAAAATTCAGACCGAATGAAGTATCATCAAATTTTGGGTCAAAATAAGAGTTGGGTGGAAGCTTTCAAATTTCGGATCAAAGTTGGAACATCCAAACTCTATTATTTTTGGTAGAAGAACAATGCTCCACAATAAATGAAAATAGAAAAAAAAAAAAGAAAGAAAAGAAAAGGATGAGCAAATTAGGGAGTTAGATATGAATGATGAATGTAGGTTTCTTTATTAAGAATGGGGTTGGAGAATCTTTCATGACCAAAGAGTGATTGGTTGCAACACTTTTGTATTGGAAATTTCATTGTCTTTTCCCATTATTTCTTCTACAATTCCATGTGATAGACAATGGTGTCCCCCATGTGTTTTTGATACCTAAATTACCGGCTCATTTAGTTGTAATAAAACTATCTAGCTTGCAACATTGTACTGAAACCGAAGGAGAACATGTTTTTGGTTAGTATGTCATGAAGAATTTCAAAGTTCAAAACACTAGCACTCATTGTTTTCTAGAACAAATAACTTTAATAGGCCGTCTGGTTCGCGAAAAAAATTATTATTAAGAGTAATATTTTTTTACAAAATTGTATTCTCACGTTTGGTTCAGGAGAATTCTCATCAAGGTAATAATCTTTTATAAAAGGCTTAACTACAAAATAAGTGCCCAAAATTATGTTTATTTTTTGTAATAGGTACCTAGAGTATTTTTTTGTTGAAATATGTGCTTAAAGTTTTAATTTTTGGCTGAAATATGTACCTAAAGTATTTTTGGCTGAAATAGGTGCCTAAAGTTTTATTTTTAGTTGAATTTGGTGCTAAAGTAGGTGTCTCGGTTGACTTTAAAACAATCAAAAACATAAAACTTCAGGCACCTATTTTAACTAAAAAAATACTTTAGACACCTATTGCGAGACATAGTTTGGGCACTTATTTTGTAGTTAAGCCTTTATAAAATTGTATTCCCACATTTGATTTGGGAAGATTCCCACCAAGGGGTAATAATCTTTTCCCAACAATAACACTTTTAGTTCGTAGAAAGATCATTACTAGAGGAAATGATCTTTTTCAGCATCACGTACTCATGTTTGGTTTGTGAACATTCCCTTCAAGGGGTAATATTGTATTCTCAACCATAACGATTTTTCATTAAATAGTGAGAATGTGATTCCCTTTAATTTCTTATGTATTTGTCAATTCCCTTTTTGGACCATATTGCCCATAAGTTAATAAATTTTGTTCAAATGAATTCTTTATTAAATTTAATTAGATGATTAAATATTTATGGTGTAAATTAATTAAATATTTTTATTTAATATTAATTTAATATTTAAATAATGTTACACATATTTAAATATTGTTCTAATTTTTAATGTATTTTTATTAATATTATATTTATGGTGTATATAGGTTATATGTTAGGATTGCAGATTGCTTGAGAATAAATAAGTTAAGAGTTGATGTTTTAAATTTTATTCTTTACCATCTTATAAATTATTTCAGTAGCTTAAACTTAGGATCGTCTTATCGGTATTGTACAACTTTTGAATTTATTTACTTTAATTTACTTGACAATCAGTAACAAATAATAAAAAATTAATTCATTAAAAAATTAAAAATATGAACTTATTAAACGTTTAACATTTGAAATTTACAAAAATATTTTAGTAGAGACTGACGAAGGTATGTAAATATAAAATGTATCTTTTAAAAAATATTTAATATAATAATTATATTAATAACATGATAAATATAGTAGTTTTTTTTTTATAGATTTTAGATAGTACAACAAAAATAGTTATGTTACCTTTTGTGCAGATATTTTTAATTTAATATTGAAAGTTTAACATGTTAAAAAAAATATAATACAAGGACAATTTAATAAATTTTACTTCTAGGTAATCTTATATTCCTCCAACCAAACACAATAATCTTACAAGTTACAATCCTACTAAGTAAACAAAATATGGTAATGTAACATTCCCAGTAACGTGTTAGATAATGTTACATTACGAAAATACTATTCTCAAAAGTAATCTTACATTTCGTGAACCAAACGCACGTTGTTATTCTCACCATTTTCTCAGGTATTACCCCTTTAAATCATATTACCCTTAAGATAATAAAATTTACTCATATGAATCATTTCTTGCATTTTTAATTATAGAAGAAGAGATTGATGGTTAAATTCATTTTTTAAAGAAAAAAATCCATTAAATTGAAAGCAAAAAATAACAATAATAACTATTTGTCAAAAAACAATAATAATTAAATTCATAAAAGTTACGAGATTTACTAATTAATCTAGTCGTTATCAGTAGCGGAGCCATATATCTTAGAAGGAGAGCATTTGCACCTATTTCTTGGGGAATTCTTTTTAGTGTTAAATTTCTTTTGAAATTTTTTAATTTAGTGCGTATAGGGGGGAAATGAAAATATACATTCTTATTTGAAAAAAAAAATATTTTGAATTCTCATTTTTAAATTCGTGAATCCACCAACGCCATTGGTGGTCATGATTGCTCATCCCCTTCACTCTATGTGTGTTCAAACCCATGTATTTGATCATTTATATTGCATTCATATATACATTATTAGTACAAAACAGATACGAAACATTATACGTACATACATACATATTCAAAGCCAATGATGAATGGCAGACCACGTGAGGAGTGAACAGATACATATACTCAAAGATCTCATCTCTCTATCTCTTTGCCTTACACAAGAAACGTGGCCAACTGTATTGCAGAAACCAAATGCCCTCAATCTGGTAAATACAATTTGGTCCATCAAAAATATAATAATGGATCTTGATGTACAAAATAATATTAACTAATACCATATTTTAAGGGGTGAATGTGAATATGAGGGGTTGGGTTGGCCAACCACCATCTGTCATGACAAATGAGAGGCTAATTAGTGTTGGAGAACGGACGGAGTTAGAATTTGAGATTAAGGATAAAATATAAATTTTTGCAAGTGGGACAGATTTATAAATAAACCAATATATGTATATGAGGACAAAGGTGACAAAAATTTGGGAAGGGGACAATTGCCTCTCCCTACCCCCATATAGCTTCGTCCTTGTCTGGACAATACGATTATAAGTTAGTCTAACGATATGAGACATTAAATTCTTTCAATAAGATTAGAGGTTTAAATTATAATGGTGTGAATAGAGTAAACTAGTTTGAAAATCATCTTATAATGAATATTTGTAATATTTAATCTGAATTAATTGACTAGGTAATCAAATATCGATGAGTATAAAGAAATTAGGAGATTGTAGTGTGAGTTGGAGCTTTCGAGGGTTTGAGTTCGCAAAAGTAAACATTGCCCTTCGATCAACATGATTGTAATATCCTCTTTTCCACAAACCTTTTCTTGGCCTCAACTATTTCTTCCCCTAGGGACGTCCTTTTCCAAGTTTACCATCTTCGCCCTCAATCAAAATCTTTATTACTAGATTTATAGTTTTATTTAAAATATTCGAACCCACAATATTTTTTAATTATTCTAATAATTAAGGATGAAATTAAGATCAAACGTCATGATGATCATATTATTAAACTTCAAAGTTAATAGGGATTTAATAGGTATTTAAATTTAAAAATTAAAAGACCAAAAAAGCAAGGGTGGTATTTAGAAGGACATGACCCTACCCAAAAAAATAAGTTAAAACAATGAAAATTGTTTTTCCCCATAAAAAATATATATAATAAGTTGTTGTATCTCTAAATTTTTAACTTTTTAAATGTTCTAACAAATAATGTTGAGTTTCGTCCCAACAAGAGAGATTTTAATTAATGCTTAAATTGTTAGGGGCCTAAAATGTTATTAGAAAAATAAAATGTATATTTTACAGACTCTATTTCTAACGATAATAATATTAATTGAATTAAGACTCGATGAAGCGAGGGTAAGAGAAGGGAGTGAGTGAGCTGGCCTGCCTCGTGCATCCAATCCAACGAATGATGGTCACGTCGTGGGATATATGCCCGCATTACCAAGTTGTCGAAGAATTTCCATACGTAATATTATTGATATCACCCATCATAATATAAATTTGTTGTTGTCTTTTTTTTCTTTTATTAAATATATGTGTTATATTTTTATGTCGATATTTAAATTTATATAAAATAGAGTAAGATAGACATTCTTAATCACTAAATTAATTAGTGGATCTTGATGTTGTCTTTTCTTTAGATGTTATGAACTCGAACGAAATTAGAGACAAATATAATTTCATAATAAAAAGAAAATTACTACATATGAAAAATATAAATTTTAAAATAATAATTTTTATATATTTGTATAGATCCACAATGAAATTCTAATATTTATTTGTAGTGATTCTGGGTGGTTAAATTTTTTGGATACTGATGTTAAACATGATCTATTATACTTTTATTTTTATTTCGTAATCTATTGCACTTGTTACAGTAAAAAATAAAATTGTCATATATTCTTATCGATTTTAGCAAAAAAAGTAAAGTTGCCATGTATTCCTGAAATCAAAAAAAAGTCGGCATGTGTTTCTGTCGAGTTCAAGTCAATACTCATGTCACTTTAATAAAACTCATTAGTTACTCCATTAATGTGACATGGATCACTATAAATCTAAAAATTAAAGAAAAAAAGTGCAATAGATGGTGAAATATTTTTTTGAATTTATAGTGAAATATTTTTTAATATAATATTTGAGTAATTACTCCTATTTCGAGTACTAAATTTTATTATATTTGAAAAAATAAAAATAATAATTTTGTGTTAAAAATAATAAAATATAAAAACGATAGCGCTGCATATCATAATCAAACATATAATATAAGCGTAACACTTTGCTGATGAGAGGGTGGGGAGACCGAAAGATGAATATTTTTGGTAGGATGAGTTTGCGTCACGTGGTATTAACGTGTCGACCATTCAGCACAGAAACGATGTCACGTGATACGATCCAGCAACAAGTACGACGAGCCGACAAGTGAGAGGTGGAGAGGGGTATGATTGTATGAGGTGAAGACTACTGTAGATATATACAATCTTCTTCTTCACTCTACTCTACCCACGTGTATAATCAAGGGCGGAACATAAGGGAGTTTGGTCCTGTCAACTTTTTTTTTTATATTAGAAATAGAATAGATTTTTTAGAAAAAAAAGATAAAATTATCTCTATAATCCTTCAAAATTTATAAAATTTTAATATGACCTCTCAAAATTTTTAATTTCATGTTAGTCTCTTTTATAAATTTCTAGTTTCGCTCCGGCGTACAATGAGTCTCGTTGCTCCAAATATTCTCAAAAAATTTGTTGGCAAGATCAAGAAACTCTATAATATTATTTATTAATAGGTCTTTTTCATGAGGATAATGAAAATATTAATCTTGTCTCATACAAGTTTTTATCTTGCTTGCAATAAGTTAATTTATTTTTTTCGTGATTGATTTGTCGTCTTTTCTTTTTAGAAATGAAAGTATAAATCTTTTAATTGTATCTATTTTCGTTGAATTTGGTGAAATATTAATAAGACGACTCATTGTCTTGCTAGAATAGACTTTTCTCGAACGACTATTCTCGTATTATTTTTAAAATGGGTATTGTTTTTTTGTCAAATTCCATTTTTCGAGCCTTATTATTTCATCTAAACCTTCTTAAATTTCAGATTAAATTTCTAAGTTCAGACGAATAATTCGACCCTTAAACATGATTGTAGCTGAACACTCTAGGTGTTGATCAAGGAGTCGGTTTTCAAAATCCTCCGAAATATAATACGAACACGAAACAAATACCTGAATATTTCAAAATATACTTAATACGAACTATTAACATGATAAAATTCATATAAATACAAAAACGCGTACATACGGTACAGAACGGATGTAATATGGACGGTAGCTTTTGCATAACAAAGATAAGTCCAACACTAAAGATCCCAAGAGTGTTTTGAGTTAAACAATGTAACCTAACCAGCCCTAATACTCGTAAAAGTGGTCAACGAAGCTCCGATCGGCTACTCACCGCCTTGCATGGAAGGAACGATCATGTGATATCCTTGTCCCTGCAAAAGATTTAGAGAAAATGAACCATTGGGATACAAGCAAACGACTACTGCAACCCACTTATACACCGAGCACATCGACATAAAAACATGACCGGTGTAATGTGTTTACTTTGAGCACATTGGTCTCAGACCACCAAATGTGTTGGCTCTCTCAATTTGTCTGGAAAAGTAATGGCCTCGCATGTATCCACAGCCCCACTTTCCTTTATAACATATAGATGCTTAATGAAACATTAATCTGCAAGATCTTACCTGGGAATTAATGTAGCTCAATGATCCCTGGATAGGGAACTGCAGGATTTATTAACCGCCACTGCAGAAGAAGAATACGGTAATTCAATCGACGAATTTACAGAATGTTAGAAAAACAAAGGCAGGTATGTAAAATTTAGGCCAAGAACAGAAATATATAGTGGATTATCATTGTTTCACCTGTAGGTTTGGGACTGCAAGAACTCCAACTGCATCCCTTTTAAGGGAAGACCCTTCACCACCCCTAGCAGATCCCTTAGCATCACCCTGTCAGTTAAAAGAGGAGACACCATCAAAATATACAAACTACACCAAATATTTGGCATAGGATCCACTTACACATGTCAAACTTAGGATCATTGGATTAAGTGAGTTTAATAGCTGAAATTAAAACTTTTAAATGGAGGATATTCCACTTTTTTTCCGTAAAAGTCTCATTTCCTACTGTTAATCTCAGCCATCCATTTTCACTCATCTGACAATCCTATAAAGGTGTAAAACGTGTCAATAGATCCTATCTCACATATATGTGTAAAATATACAAACTACACTATATATTTGGTGTAAGATCCACTTGCACGGTGTGAAACTTAAGATCATTAGATTAACCGAGTTTAATAGCTGGGATTAAAACTTTTAAATGGAGGGTATTCCACTTTTTTAGTAAAGGTCTCAGTTCCTACGGTTAATCTCAGCTATCCAATTTCACTCATCGGACAATCCCAGAAAGGTGTAAAACGTGTCAATGGATCCTATCTCAAATATACGTGTGTGTGTGTGTTGGTCATGAACAAGAGAGTCTAATTACCTCCAACTGTGCATCATGATCAGTCCAATAAAACCAGCCACAAGAACAAGGCCAAAAATGAAAGAAATAGTCAGATTAAATAAACACAAAACACCAAGTTTGTAATTCTAAATCATATCAGTTTGAGCCTTAACTTATTTACTTGTATGCTATGAAATATCCAACCATTCAATCTAGCCACATACCTAGTTTGTAATTCTAAGTCAAGATATCTAGCCACGATCAATGGTGATGGTCTTTTGTGGGCAATGTCAACATTAGGCTTTGAAGACTACATTGAGCCACTTAAACTGTATTTGGCTAGGTACAGGGAGGTATGTGGAGCAACTTTGTTCCTATTTCTTTATTCAATCTAACCATTCAATTAATCCCAATATAACAAAAGACCTATTTTTTTTAGATTTTCAAATAATCTAAAGATTTAAATATTAAAATTCATATTTAATCCGATTATCCAATTTTTAAAAAAAATTAAAAATATTTTTTTTTCAAAAATAAAAAACTTTTAACATTTTTAAAAAATCTTAAATTCCTAAAACCACAAACATTAAAATTCTAAAATTAACGTCACTACTACTGTTGATAATTTTGCTATACCTTACCACCGTCATTGTCGAAGACCATTGCCCATTTCTCCCCAATCAACCATCGTCGGTAACTGGCGTAAAACGTGTCAATTGGACGTCGAAAGATAGAGCTTTTCACGTGTGTCGTTCGATGTCCGTTTGATACCCTTCCCTTCGATTAACAACGATGGGTGATTGGAAGAAATGAGCGGTGGTCTTCGGCAACATGGTGTTAAGGTCCAGCAAGGCTATCGGCAGCGACAGTGATGTTAATTTTGAGTTTAAGGTTTTAGAGATTTCGTGACTATTTTATGATGTTTGAAAATTTTAAGATAATGTTTAATTTTTTTTCATTTTTTTTGAAATAAATAAAAAAATAAAAATCATGTGTCAATCTATTATTGGCTAATGAATTTTTTTAACGCCTTAAAACAATAATAGAATGAAAATTTAAACACTTAAAAGTTTTTGAAGAATTGAACTCATGTCCTTTCACGCCTTAAACAAGAATCATACCACTAGACTAAATGTTGTATTTGTTTACACTATTACTGAAATGTTATAAAATAATATAAACATACATAAAACATAACTAAACAGGGACATGATAAGCCTAAATAATTTTTTGAAGAATTGAATTCAAGACCATTCACACCCTAAGCAAGAATCATATCACTAGACTAAGAGTTTGTTTTTTGGTGCAGTTGCGGTAGCAAACCCCCGTTTGCCCCCAATAGCAACTCCAAACAACGTCCGATTTGGTTTCCAATCGTCAGTTGCAGCTGGATTTTTGCCTGAAACTCGTTTCTAAACGGGCGTTCATGGAAGCTGAATTTTCAAGCTTTTTTAATACGAGCATTTGGCTCCCAAAACTTGTTTCTAACCTCAATTCCAAACTAAGCCTAAATGTTGTATTTGTTTACACTATTAATGAAATGTTATAAAATAAGGAAAATTATTCAAATAGTACTCCAACTATTGCCGAAATATCATTTTAGTACCCTAATTATTTTTTTAGTAAAATAGTACCTAACGTTATGTTTCGTTTTCAAAATAGTATCCCGTCATTAAAAATTAACAGCATCCTAACTAGGAGAGAGAAAAAACACACATGGCAGCTCACCATATCATTTTCTCTCTCCTAGTCAGCATGCCACATGTACTTTTTTATGATTATTAGTCGACGTGACATGTTGACTAGGAGAGAGAAAATAACGTGACAAACTATCACACGTGGTTTTCTCTCTCTTAGTTAGCACACAGTTAATTTTTTAACGGCGAAATATCAAAATAAAAATAAAATATAACATTAAATATTATTTTGTTAAAAAAATAACTGAAGAACTATTTGAATAGTTTTCCCTATAAAATAATACAAACATACATAAAACATAACTGAACAGGGCCATGATAGGGCACAATAATCGAGAATGCTCTCTCACTCTTCATCAATCAAACAGTAAACTTGGCCTAAAACAAATATGCTTTAAAACGTGTTCGCACATACTCTTTCCGGAATAAATCAAAATTAATATGTAAATTTCACTTTATTATATATAAATTTAAGTGCGCAAGAAACCCTTCAATTTTAAAAAATTAATTAAAGTTCTAGAATTGTTTACACTCGATTAAATTTTTTGACTAATTTTCTATGATTGATTTGAATTTGACCCATTTGTTTAAATGTTTGAACTTTCTATTAAATTTCTGGGTTTTCAATGTTTAGTGTGATCTGATATAGGATTTTTGAAAAACCATATATTAAGTACTTCTTTATGTTTGTTAGAAATGGCAAGTGGGGTTTGTTTGAAAATTACAGTTGGTGTGAAAACCATGAGAATTTTGGACATTTTCAGTCTACAAAGATGATTTTTTTTATTGGAATATGTATTTAATTTGGGATCCATCATATAGTGACACTGATTTAAGTGTTTCTTGTTAACCTTAGTGTTAATTGTTGATTAAAAAATCTTGGTCTGAATTATCTGACACATCTGCAGAAATGACATTTCTTTTACATGTGTTTATTAATTCTTTTGGTGGATTTTATGCTTAATTGTTTTGGTCAATAGAATTCAATAGTCATTATAGCTTAAAACTAATTTTTGGTTCTTCATGTTATTGTAGTCTAGATTAGTATTGTCTTGAAAGAATATGGAGTTCTAGTTAGTCGAATAGGCTTTTATCGATTTGTTAGAGAAAGAAAGGTGCAGAACTGCAGATGGAACAGATTCTCTTTGTTTTCTATGATAATGGATATCGATCATGAATACGAGAAGGATGATACAAGCTGTATTTGGCCTCTGCTGCTGCTGCTGTTGTGTTAGCCTTAAATGCTTCGAAATCAGTATTCAATGGCATTGACATGAATCTTTTGTTTTTTTTCCTGTCACGATAGAGAAGCTGAACGTGAATTCTGCACCAAATGCCAAGGAGGCAACCAAGGAGGGGGAGTCCGATCAAATTGCAGTACGTACTTTTACCTTTCGTGAATTGGCAGCTGCAACAAAGAATTTCAGAGAAGATTGCCTTGTGGGTGAAGGAGGTTTCGGCCGAGTGTATAAAGGGCGATTGGAGAGCACTAATCAAGTATGTGTTTTGTAAGACTTTAATTTATTAAGTATGAGTACACGAGAAAGCATAATCTTTCATATGGTCCAAACGGGTTAAGTTTACTATTTTTCGTTTTTAATTGCCTTGTTTTAGACTTTTAGTATGTATATTTCAACACTTTTGTGATATAACCGTGCCCAAAAAGAAAAAGGAAACTCGGCTGTCACCTTGTCCCCAACTTTTTATAGGTTGTCGCAATCAAGCAGCTTGATCGTAATGGACAGCAAGGGAACAGGGAATTCCTCGTTGAAGTATTGATGTTGAGCCTGCTTCACCACCCTAATCTCGTCAACTTGATTGGATATTGTGCTGATGGAGATCAGAGACTTTTGGTTTACGAATACATGCCGCTAGGATCTTTAGAAGATCATCTACATGGTACGAACCGCACCACTCATCTCTATTCTCGTGTCTAGGATCTAGGTTTCTATTACACAATCGAATGTCATACTTAATACTAAAATTTTCTCTCCGAGTTTTTGGTGTTAGATTCACTTTTTACACAGATTGTTGATTGTTCTACTTCTTTGCTTGTATATCAGATTTACCTCTCGACAGAAGACCACTCGATTGGAATACAAGAATGAAAATAGCCACAGGTGCTGCAAAAGGTTTGGAGTATTTGCACGACAAAGCTAACCCACCTGTCATATATCGAGACTTAAAATGCTCAAACATTTTGCTTGGTGAAGGCTATCATCCGAAGCTATCTGATTTTGGCTTGGCCAAATTGGGCCCTGTTGGAGATAATACTCGTGTATCCACTAGAGTGATGGGGACCTATGGATATTGTGCTCCCGAATATGCAATGACCGGTCAGCTTACGTTGAAATCAGATGTTTATAGTTTTGGGGTTGTTCTGCTCGAAATCATTACCGGAAGGAAAGCTATTGACAACTCGAGAACTGGTGGTGAGCAAAATCTGGTGGCCTGGGTAAGATACCTATATCTTGCTTTCATATTCCTGACAATGCTAAGACACTTAATGTTGCAGCGGCTCGTGTTAATATATTTTTTTGCACGAAAATGTTCTAATAGAATATTGGTTTAATACCCTGAACCCGTAGTTTATTCAAAGTGTTTAGAAGTCGGTAAGTATATTCGAATAAGTACAGAGCTGGCTGAGAGATTAGCTTATAACAGTAGCCTTTAAATATTGTATAGCTATGAGAACGAGAATAATTTGATCATTTAGTTGTGGGATGAGTACCATGAGGGGGGAAAATAGACTTTTGAACCGCCCGTTTCATTCGGAAGAAGAAAGTAAAACATAAAGAACCATAACGATCCTTGCAAATCGGTTTTTCTTTTCTTTTACTAGTCTGTAATTGTAGGAATTTCTTATAAAATTTGGATATTGTTGAACAGGCCCGTCCCCTATTTAAAGATAGAAGAAATTTCCCACAAATGGCTGACCCGTTGCTTCAAGGCCAATATCCGGTGAGGGGTTTGTACCAAGCTCTAGCTGTAGCTGGAATGTGCGTTCAGGAACAGCCTAATATGCGGCCGCTTATAGCGGATGTAGTGACTGCACTCACATATCTTGCTTCTCAAAAGTATGATCCTGAAACTTGGCCGGTCCAAGGACACCGGACGGGTTCTTACACTCCGAGAATGATACCAACAAGAAGTTGATATGTTTGAGATTTTACGGCCAAGCCACCATCGACAGTAGGTCACCATCTTCGATGCACCTGGTATTTTTACAGCTTTTTCGTCCGAATTCTTTTTTAAGGATTATTGTCTCATCCACCACAGATTAGTTTAGGGGTTTGTATAGAATTTAAGGTTACCTCGATCTAAATTTACTTTTAAAAATAGCTGTTTACCCGTAGTGTTTTCTTTGATCCAAATTCAGAAAGCATTCTCCCTAAAATGTTTGCATACATATTCCATACAAACCCTAATATAGTAATAATTAATAAACTAACAAATACAAATCAATTGCAATTTATAATAAAAAGAAGTTAAAAGTGTTCACAGACAGCCTAATAATATAACCCACTGAAAACTTAAATTTTGTTTTAGACCCGATTTCAGACATTTTTAGTCTCACTTGATTTCAGGGCATCCTTCAATTCAGAAATCTCCCTCTTTGCATAGGCTAGAGATTCTTCTAGTTCCTCGTTTTTGAGCCAAAACCACCTTCTTGTATTGGGTGACTAAGCGGGCACCCAGTGCACAGGACTCGGTGACTGCAGATAGGGCCTGTAAAATTAAATAAAAATAGTATAAAATTAAAATATGAGATGAATACAATGACTACTTCCCGCAGCAGCCTCATCAACAAGAGAACCCGAGCTTGAAAGTTGCTGAGAAAACTCCTCCTCCATGATTTTGAAAATTATGAGGGCGATTGAAGTGAAAGTTTATGAACTTTAAAAGAACAAGCTGGTTTTTTATAACCAAAAGCCTGTGCGCGTACTGTATTCCTGCCGATGTGGGACAAAAGGTAAGATATTCTGATTTAAAAACAAGCTCGTGCATTCTATAAGCAGTGCCCTGCGCCCTTACAATATTCCTTCTTGATGTGGGATGAAATGCTCTTAGTTTCAGCCCAGGCATCAAATCAAATAAAAGCTTTGTAATATATGCCAAACAACAACCATTCAAAACTACAGAGAATCTAGCATCTAGAAAGCACATTGAAATCGGGGCGGTGAGTGAGGTATAGGGATGGAGTCAATATTTGAGGTTAGAGGGTAAGATATAAATATTTAAAAGTGAAGAGATAAATTTATAAATAAATAAATTTTTAAAGAAAATTATATAAAGGGAACAAAAAAAATTGTTCGAGAAGCGATTGCCCTTCTTTCACCTCTTAATAGCTTCGTCTCTAGTGAGGTCATATTATTGTGATCTGCTAACTGCTTCTTGTGATGAGGATTGTGACGGCGTTTCAGGTTAAATTTTCAAATATTTTTCTTTTGCTATAGTGTCATTTTGATTCTTCATTTAAATTCTCCGTAATCCGTAGATCTAAATAATAAGTAATTATGCAAATTTAGATTACAGTCAAAAAGTCAAGATATCAATTAATCCCAATATAACAAAAGACCTATTTTTTAGATTTTCAAATAATCTAAATATTTAAATATTAAAATTCATATTTAATCCAATTATTCAATTTTTAAAAAATTTTAAAAAATATTTTTTTTTCAAAAATTAAAAACTTTTAACATTTTAAAAAAAGCTCAAAATTCCTAAAACCACAAATATTAAAATTCTAAAATTAACGTCACTACTGCTGTTGATAGTTTTGCTAGACCTTACCACCGTCGTTGTCGAAGACCACTGTCCATTTCTCCCCAATTAACCATCGTCGGTAATTGGAGTAAAGCGTGTCAATTGGACGTCGAAGGATAGAGCTTTTTTCACGTGTGTCATTCGATGTCCGATTGATACCCTTCCCGTCGATTAACAACGATGGGTGGTCGGGAGAAATGAGCGGTGGTCTTCGGCAACATGGTGTTAAGGTCCAGCAAGACTATCGGCAGTGACAGTGATGCTAATTTTGAGTTTAAGGTTTTAGAGATTTTGTGACTATTTTATGATATTTGAAAATTTTAAGATAATGTTTAATTTATTTTCATTTTTTTTGAAATAAATAAAAAAAAATAAAAAATCATTTGTCAATTTATTGGCTAATAAATTTTTTTAACGCCTTAAAACAATAATAGAATGAAAATTTAAACACTTAAAAGTTTTTGAAGAATTGAACTTAGGTCCTTTCACACCTTAAGCAAGAATCATACCACTAGACTAAATGTTGTATTTGTTTACACTATTACTGAAATGTTATAAAATAATATAAACATACATAAAACATAACTAAACAGGGACATGATAAGCCTAAATAAATTTTTGAAGAATTGAATTCAAGACCATTCATACCCTAAGCAAGAATCATATCACTAGACTAAGGGTTTGTTTTTGGGTGCAGTTGTGGTAGCAAACGCTCGTTTGCCCCCAATAGCAACTCTAAACAACGTCCGATTTGGTTTCCAATCATCAGTTGCAGCTGGATTTTTGCCTGAAACTCGTTTCTAAACGGGCGTTCATGGAAGTTGAATTTTCAAGCTTTTTTAGAACGAGCATTTGGCTCCCAAAACTCGTTTTTAACCTCAACCCCAAACTAAGCCTAAATGCTGTATTTGTTTACACTATTACTGAAATGTTATAAAATAGGGAAAATTACTCAAATAGTACTCCAACTATTGCTGAAATATCATTTTAGTACCCTAGCTATTTTTTTGGTAAAATGGTACCTAACGTTATGTTTCGTTTTCAAAATAGTATCCCGCTATTAAAAATTAACAGCATGCTGACTAGGAGAGAGAAAAATCACACGTGACAGCTTGCCACGTCATTTTCTCTCTCCTATTCAGCATGCCACGTGTACTTTTTTATGATTTTTAGTCGACGTGACATGCTGACTAGGAGAGAGAAAATGACGTGACAAACTGTCACATGTGGTTTTCTCTCTCATAGTCAGCACACAGTTAGTTTTTTAACGGCGAGATACCAAAATAAAAATGAAACGTAACGTTAGGTACTATTTTATCAAAAAAAATAACTGAGGTACTAAAACGATATTTCAACAATAGCTGAAGTACTATTTGGGTAATTTTCCCTATAAAATAATACAAACATACATAAAACATAACTGAACAGGGGCATGATAAGGCACAATAATCGAGAATACTCTCTCACTCTTCATCAATCAAACAGTAAACTTGGCCTAAAACAAATATGCTTTAAAACGTGTTCGCACATACTCTTTCCGGAATAAATCAAAATTAATATGTAAATTTCACTTTATTATATATAAATTTAAGTGTGCAAGAAACCCTTCAATTTTTAAAAAATTAATTAAAGTTCTAGAATTGTTTACACTCAATTAAATTTTTTGACTAATTTTAACTATTAAACCTTAACGGTTTTTAAAATTGGTTCATTCTTACAAGGATGTTCTAGATAATTTTTAGGGTGTTCCGTCAGAGTTTAGAGCGGCTCAAAGATTTATGGATCATGTGTAATTTATTAAAATAAAATCTTTTTTATAGCCAGTAGGAAATAACTTTTTTTTTCAAAATTATTATTTTTTTATCTAGAACACCCTTTTAAGAATGAATCCATTGTTTTGTTTTTTGCACGTTTTCCTCATCTGGATGAGTATTTTTGAATCATATTAGCAGCAAGTAAAATTTTAACCTAACTAAATAAAAAGAGATAAAGAGATCAAATAACACCATAATATGTATCATCAGATTATTTGAGAATTGTCACCACAAGTGAGAAAAATCAACAAACCAACCTATAAAAATTAAATATAAATTGATTTAAAATTATAAAGCATAAAATATAATATTTTATTAAGCAATATTGAAGGATGAGGATTCTTAATACTGTCTATAAGGAAAGAAGGATAAACCTCAAATTTTAATTATATATACCATTCGGAAGCAGATAAACCTAAAAATTTAATTATACTTCTCGTTGGAAACAATTTATTAGACATCATTATATGTTTAAGTTTTCAATGATTATCACTTAATGCAGTCTGCAACTTCTAAGACCCGATTTACTTTCAATTGCTGCAATTTAAAATGTGTTTATTTTTTATTCGTGTCATTGTCAATCTCTTAATTTTAGATTAAGAAATTTCTTTAGGTAATTGTTATTTGGAATTTAAGTATTATCTTTATTAATTTTTGATATATTAAAATTATAATAGGGTGCTAAAATTTTGTTTCTAATATTTTTATTCGTGTTTTGCAATTAATTTGAAGGATAATATAAGCTATTTATACGTTGTTAATTATCGAATATAAAAAATATAAAAAATTATAAGTATTCAATTTATGTTTAGTTTTTATTTTTGGGCCTTACTTTCAGGGGTTATGTACAATCGCTCTACTTGTGCATGTCCAAAACTATAATAATTGTATTTCACGATTTTGAGAAGTGTTAGATATGAGTGTATAGTCATATTGTATTGGTTACTATGTGTTGATAGGGTGTGTAGGATACTGATTTAAGAAAAGATATTCATATTATATCTTTTAATGTTTTGGATTGATATTTTTTTGAAGTATTTTGAGATTATATTTTCTTACTTTTTTTTATAACACATTGTATTAGTTTTAGGGGGTCAAATGTTGAATTTTGAAGAACCAAGGGTAGTATTTTGAGATATTAATATTATTGGTTAGGAACCGATCTTTCCTATTCGTTCTTAAATTCTACAACTTCAGAAACAAGGCCAAGATTATTCTACAAATTTCATTCAAATAATGTCACTGAACTTTTTAAATGCAGTTGAAGTAACGATTGGGGCCATTTCAGCATTTTTTTAATATTTAAGGTCTCGGTTAACAACATTATCTGTTCGCTAATAACCTCCGACTTCCGTTGATAACCTTCAGCATTCTATGATGAATTAAGTTACGAAAACATATTCCAAATTGTTCATCTATGGAAGAATTAAACATAGAGAGGTACCTTCTCCTAGATGGTTCAATAGGATCAGAACCAAGTAGCGGTGCACCTCCCAATGTATAACCCTGAGAATCTGAGGAAGCTTCAGATTTTCCACAAAGCAACCGGTGAAATATTGATGCAATGGGATCAATGATTGGCCTGTAGTAAATCACAGAGAAACAGTTGAGAGAAATGAACTCACTTCATAAGCTAAAAGGAAAATTGGACAATACCTGAGAAATTCAGGGAAGAATGTGGAGAATGCAAAATTGAACCAAGAAGCCAGAAAGAGGCATATAACTAACAGTTGTCAAAATGAACAGTGAAAATGTATTAGATTAAATTTTACATAATATTCAAGATAAATACACCATTCCCTACCATTCAGTCAGAGAAATAGAGTACTTCAATCTTATAACTCTCTGTGATCTCATTTCCAAATGCGGGGAGATTACTTTAGTGGAAAAAATGGTTATGATCTTAACAGAAATGGGGATAGTGGACCTTTGCTTCTGGATGTTCTTGTTAGTTGATATCTTTTCTATATATTTCATACTACAGGAGGTCTTTTACCTGTGAAGTTTGAGTCATTTTAGTGCATATGTCCTTGTCAAATTGATGCCCAAGCAACTGAGATCTTGGCTGACAGAAAGCCCATTCATGAGTACGTTGTCAAGTGGGAAGGTCTCGGACCTAAAAAACCAGTTGGGAGAGAGACCATGACATTCGAGCCTTCAAACGAAAGATCGAGGAATTCTAAGCTACACAGTTGACGAGGGCGTCAACAAGTTAGATGGGAGAGAGTCACTCGAGACCGCCTTTGTATAGGGCTTCATGGCAGGGTAGTAGAATCCTAGTGTTAATAAGTTGTCCTCAGCTCAAGCATTATAATTTCTATATGTAGCATTTCGCATACCTGAGAAAAAAAGATCAAGACATCAGGTTTTCAGACGATGGTGACTTAAAAATGTTCGATTCGGACATGCGAAAGCCGAAAGAAAGGAAAGATATGGGGACTACGGGCATCAAATGGTTCTGTCGTTGTCAAGCAAATTACAAATTTGTGAAGATAATTATGTTCTTTGGGGTTTTCAGAGGACCCATTCAACTGTCTCATAGGGAAGGCACTTAGGCAAAAGTAATAGTCGTTCATGATCGGCAGAAGCAGAAGAAGCGACTGAACATTAATATATATACTCCGGCGACCATGCTGAAAACAAAATCACCAACAAGCAATGCCAAAGACGACGTATAGTTTAACCCATAGTAGTTGGTACAGCATCGATATCGACTAGCAGCGCTGTTTCGACTTTAAACCGGCACCAAATAGTTGCAAGTTGCACTGGTTGTGGTATAAGATTCTAATATTTTAAATTAATTTTATTTTTTTTTATCTTTCAACTATTTTTGTTTATTCATAATTTAGTGGATCACAATAAGAACATAAAACGAGAAATACTATTGAAAAATGGGCTGTGCAATGAAAATGGTCCAAAAGTGTGAATTATACAAGCAATCAACAAATAAGAACCAAACATTTGAAAATATTGAAGAATTTTGCTTATATTATAGTGTAAGAGGGTAACAACATACTCTAGAATTTGTCATTTATAATCTTATATGCTGGGGGCAAGGGCACATAATTGTTCATAACCTTTGTAGTGAATGGATGGGACTTTCTGAGCAATCAAACACGGTCGTTTGCATCTATGTGCGGCTCTTCTGAATTACGTCCGGCAACCAATTTCTCAGCTGCCAATCTCTCCTCCAGTGCTCTAGCCCCTCTTTCCCTGCAAGGTCATGTAGAGGTTAGAAACCGATCTTTCCTATTCGTTCCTCTCATAAGAACGCCATTGTTTTGTTCAAAGTAAACGAAATCATTATCACACAACATACACCGGGGAAGCACCCCAGAAAAATTAAAATATTTCATTTTTACCCTAGAGATAGAGAATACATCGAATTATCCGACACAGGTGAGGTTTTAAGTATTTGGTCTTCAGATTTGTTGCAAAGCTAGGGCAAGTTAGGCATGCAGCCTGGAATTTGCTTCCCTTCAATTCTTATGCCTAAATTATACAACTTCAGGAACAAGGCCAAGATTATTCTACAAATTTCATTCAAATGATGTCATTGAACTTGCTAAATGCAGCTGAAGTAACGATTTGTGCCATTTCGAGATTTTTTAATGTTTAAGGTCTCGATTAACAACATTATCTGTTTGCTAATAACCTTCAGCATTCTATGATGAATTAAGTTATGAAACATCGAACTAAACATGAAGAGATACCTTCTCCTAGATGCCTCGATGGGATCAGAACCAAGTATTGGTGCACCGCCTAATGTATAACCCTGAGAATCCGAGGAAACTTCAGATTTTCCACAAAGCATTCGGTGAAATATTGATGCAATGGGATCAACGATTGGCCTGTAGCAAATCACAGAGAAGCACTTGAGAGAAAGAAAGAGCTAAATTAACTCTCATAAGCTAAAAGGAAAACTGGACAATACCTGAGAAATTCAGGGAAGAATGTGGAGAATGCAAAATCTTCACTCGGATCACCTCTAAGCTTCGATTCTGGTTTTCTCTGCAGGTACCTGAGGTAAATCCAGCCAATATATGTCCCAAATATCAACGTTGGAAGATATGTTGCAGACTCTGGGGTGAAGAAACTTATGGCAATTGAAAGCAATAGCATAAGTGACGGCAACCACTGCATGGCATAGGAAGCATCGTCAAAGGGTGAGAAGGGGTGAATTTCCAACCAGAAAAAGTTTCATGCAAACTGAACATATCAAAATAAATCCTTACCTTTACTTTTATTTTTAGGAGATTTAACTCTTGGTCAGGTACGATTTGCTTGATGCCAACCAAGAAGCCTGCCAGCACCCCGTGGAAGCCAGAAAGAGGCATGTAACTAACAATTGTCAAAATGAGCAGTGAAAATATGTTGGATTAAATTTTGCATAATATACTGCCAAGATAAATATACCATTTCCTACCATTCAGTCAGAGATAAAAAAGGAGAAAAGAGTACTTCAATCTTAAAACTTTTTCACTTCATGAACAATAATTGAGAATACGGAGGGGGGGAACAGAACATGCAGAAGGGAGAAGGACAGAACGGGAAGAAAAATAAATAAATGCTTATTAAACATGTAGGAAGGTCGAAGTACTCACAGGTACTTTTCCTCCATTGATACGTAGTACAAGGCAATAGCGGTAACGAAAACACAAACAGAAGTTAGAAAGTTAATTATGAAGATGAACTTCAAGAATTCCTTAGAACCCCATACAGGTTCAAGCAACTTCCCCATGAAGAGAAGACCAAGAGTACTAACAACCACCTGCAGAAATCAGTAAGCATCAGGACGATAATAAGAAGGAAAGAAGAAGAAAAATTATGTAACATAAAGAGTAAAATAAATGTTAATACCCCATGTACTGATTGTTCAATGTAACCAGCAGTTATGAGGTTCCAACCAAACGGAATAGTCCTGCAAAATAAGTTTCAGATGGGATGAAAAAATATATAAGTTCTTGAAATAAAACTTGCAATTGAAGGCATTACTCTTTTGCATCTCAAGGGAAAAGAACATCCTAACATATATTAATCCAACACCAATGACACTAAAGACATGGAGTTATAGGGGCCAGCTTAATCATGTGTGCTAAAAAACCCATATCACAGTCGGCAATTTGCATGCGGCCAGATTAATCAATTGTGATGTCTCAGCAGTCCATTTATTAATATAAAATGGATGGATAATAACCAGATTTCCGACCTCAAAATGTAAAACTCATTTTTTTGACAAGATCTGATATTGAATTTCCCAGAAAAAAACTAAGCGGGATACTGCTTTGTAAACTGAGATACATCTAGATCTAAAACCTAAGTAATAAATCGTAAAAAAAAAAGAACCAACCGATCACACAGTAAGCAGCCATGCACATGAAGATGCTAAAAACAATGGTTCCTAAAGTTTTTCAAGAAGCACCAAAGTCCAGATCTATGCACCATAGCATCAAAATCATAAGTCATTAATTTCTCTAATGCTTAAAAGCAATAAATATTCTGCTTAACTAAACCGGGTACCCTAAAAAGGACAAGCAAGTTCAAAAAGAATAATAAAATCTACAGAAAGATTGCTAATAGTTTTTTTCAAGTACCTAAATCCAGATCTAAATTCTAAGCATTCAAATGAACAAAGAAGTAAATCACTCCCTTTGAACGATTACACAGCATAGGCATTTCACTTAAACTAGAAATTAAAAAAAAAACCCCATCAAAATCAACACTATTCCAAAAGGCCAGATCCAACAATCCAAACAACAAGATCTTAAATCAGTCCAACGAGCGCATCAAAACATCAACTTTTTCATTAAAACTATAATCAATCCACAAATAGAAATCCAAATCGAAAAACGGGAATGAAAGACAAATCTAATGATACGATTACTTAAAATTCGTGCAATCAGAATGAAATTTGACTAAAACCTGGCATGGATATTTCACCAAAAGAGAAAACAAAACAAAAATTCAGTCTTGACCCAGCATTTCTAGCAAAAAACTGAATAAAACCAACACAAAAAAGATTAAAATTGAAAAGGGGAAAAGAGAGGGAACCTGGCGGGAATAAGAGCAAGGTAAGTAACAGAAATAGGAAGAAGCTGAACCACAATGTGGCCACCGACTAATATCACAGCTAATCCCTTACATAGCTTTGTAAATCCACTAAATATTCCACTTCCCTATAAATTCAAATTTGAAAACAAGAAAAAAAAAAAAGCAAATTAGTTCAAAAAAATGCATATATTTCATTCTCATTTTATAGAAAACAAACTTGGAGAAACAAAGGTTCGATTACCGGAGAGCTCATGGCGGAGAATATTAATCGCAGCAGTTTGATCTTTGGAGTGATCTATAGAGAAATAGAAGATTTTTAATTTATTTTTTTAGGTTTCTTCGTATTGTTTGATTTGATTTTCGGGCTTTTTAATGTTCTTCGTCGGAGTGGGACGAAGCGAGTTAAAGCGCGTGATTTTGGAGTAGGTTTTGCTTACCCTTTGGTTAAGGAAAAAAATTATGTAAAAAATATATCAATCAATATATCAAAGGTTAAATTTAACCCTGAGTTAATCTCAACAGTAATAGTTTGATATCGCTTAAGTAAGTTTTAAGCTTGAAGTTTTGTATATGTAAAAAAATTTCTTAAGAAACTCACCCACCTAAACCAAATGTACGACGCGAGCTTATCCAAACTAATCAAAACAAAATCAGGAAGACAATCAAAAAAATATGAAGGGTTAAATTTTTGGAAATTCGATCAATGGGTTGATCAAAATAGAGGCAGTTTGATATCGCCTAAGCATGTCTTGAGTTTGAGGCCTTGTGTATGCAGAAAATCTCCGCTGGGAGACTAATTCATCAAAGTTAGGTGTGCGACGCGAGTTGACCCGGATTAATCAATACAAAGTCGTGAGAACCAAGAGGGCAACCATTTTTTTAATTCGATTTTAAGTAGTTTCGTGAGAGTAAAGCCGAATCGAGTTTAACTATAAGGTGAATTTTTTTAATTTAATCTGAAATAATAGTATAGTTTTTCCCTACATATTCAAGAATAATTACTATAATACTCTTCTATGTATTTTTTGATTATTTTATATTTTTCGAATAAAAATAAAAAAGATGTGCTAGGTCCAAGACGGTTTTTTACTCTAAAATTTGGGTTAAGTAAAAATCATGTATTAGATTAAGCCGGAATCGAGTGAAAGCTTTTAATCTTAGGATGAGATTGTGACAATTAAAAACTCAACTCGTACTTATATTTTAAACAAAATCAGATTTAAAAGATGTAAATAAAATGTTAAATCTCTTAAGTAAAGTTCGAATTTTAATATTGTTCAAACACTCTCTCTTAAAAGAACAAGATTTTTCCGCCAAAACCATCACTTGAGTTCATACATAAAAAGTTTTCAAATTACTTGGTTTTCTTATTCATCTATTTTCATTTTCTTTCAAAATATAGTTTAAGTTATTTGATTTAAAACCCTAAAGAAATTATTTAATTAGTAACAAATACAAATACCTTTGAAATATTTTTGAGTTTTCGTTTTTTATTAAGTAGACATCGATTAATTTATAATACCAATTGGATCACAACTTTTTAAAATAAATTAAGAGATGAAACCAAAACATTAATAATAATTTAAACATGTTATTTCGTGAAATAATGTGGAATACGATTGCTTAAACTTTTCTTAGTTTCCGACATCTATGTTTTATTTGAAAAAACTTTGATAGGCGGGTTGTCTAAACTTATTTTAGGGACTAGGGATTAATTTTGGGTTAAATTTGAAGGTTTATAATTTAGGGTACATAATTTAGAGTTTATGGTTTAGTTTTTAGGGTTAGAGTTATAAATTTAGAATTTGGGTTTTATAATATAAATATATATGCTTGTGTAAAATAATTTTCACACAATCTTTGTATCAAAATTTTACTCATTTTATTTATAAAAGAACATATTGCTTTCTTTTTATTTAACTATTGGTATCCAACTCATTGATCGACTAATTCAGATCGGGTACTGCAGAAGCCTATTGTGGGGGCGACCCTATAAACTCATTTTTGTACATTCACAACGTTAAGACTCGAACCCGTGACATTGTTTTTTTAATAGCCATTTCTTAAGGAATAAAAAGTTTACTTTCTTTTTATATTTACAATGTTTGTCTAAAGTATTGAATTACAAAATACAAAAAGAAAACTTGTACTGCTTTTTAATAATAAAGTACACAAATTGTCACTAAATTATGTTAAAATATTTTTTGGTAAATGAATTTTTAAAAGTTACAAAATAGTCATTAATTTTTTATTTGGTTACAAAATGGTATCTAGTTGTGATAATTTTTTAATAAGTTTAAGAATTATTTTGTAACGGTTCAGTAAGTTTGAATGATCATTTTTTGTAATATTTGAAAAATGATGGTAATCTCATAACCAAATTAAAAGTTTAGTGATCATTTTATAACTTTTAAAAAATTAATGGCCAAAAAGAACATTTCAATATAATTTAGTGACCATTATATAATTTACACTTATTTTTTTTTATTAATGATGATAGCATTACACATTAACAATGAACTTTTTAACTTACTGAACCGTGTTTCCGGATAAATTCAAATTAATGAGGAGAAATAGGAAATTATCAAAAACAAAAAGGTAAATTATTCTATTGTCAAAAAAATACTCTATTGGTCACTATATTATGAGATTAATTTTATTTTGTTCATTAAATAAAAAAGATCAATTAAGTCACTAATTTATAATTTGATTTTAACCAAGTCACTGGCTATCCATTGTTATTAAAATTGTTGACGTGATAGTTAAATAAATTTATATAATAATATATTTAGTCTTTATTATTTACTCATTTTACCAATTTAGTCTTAATTAAAACCATCTAATAAGATGGTAAAGAAAAAAAATTAAAATTATTAGTTACATTAAAAAAGCTTAATTCAATGACTATATATAAGTAATTGTAAAAATACAAAATGGTAAAGAAAAATATTGTATTTAGTTTAAATATATAAAAATCATGTATTCACCGCAGTTTAACTTAAATATTTTTGTTTACCATATAACAATTAGTGATTAAATATTGCCTTATTCCCAGGTCCGAACCCCTCTGTTCTCATTTTATATTTTCCTTATTAGATGATTAAAATTAGAATTAAATTAATTAAATACATAAATAATTAAAAGTAAACGTATTATTATACAAATTGTTTAACTATCACGTTAACAGTTTCGTTAACAATTTTATAAAATAAATGATTGAGTTGATGTAACGATTAAATATTTTTATATATACATATATAAATCCAATTGTATGATGGAAATTAAAGTTGTTGACTTCTTACATGTAGGTAGACAAAATTATTACTTGTGAGCTGCTTGAAGATCGACAATCAAGGACGAAGCTATATGTATATTTTGAGAGTCGGTGTTTTCTTTATTTTCGTATATTAAAAGTATAATGAGATTTTTATATATTTGAATCTTTAATAGTTTAATTCTAAGTTCATTTTAATTTTGTATCTTTATATTTTATGATTAATTATATTTTATTTTTAATATTAATTTCTGACTTCGTCGCTGTCCATAATTACGTACGCATCCTCAGCTATGGTTTCTTTGAAGAGATTTTCCATTGAAAAATAATGAACTCACTGCACGGTTCCACTAAAGTTTTCATGCACAAAATGTGAATCGTTTGAGCCGAAGTACGTAGTTTTTTCGCAAATGTTCGTGTTTTTAATATTGTTTATAGATATGATATTTAAAAAAAACATTAATTCCGGATCTAACACTTATTTTCTGAAACTCATCTTGTTGGTATGACGAGTTTTTTAAATTTTTAATAATTTTTATGGAACTTATTCAATTCTGATACTTAAGAAATAATATTTTACGAAACTCGTCATACCAGACATACAAATTTCTAACGAATTTCAAAAATGAGTGTTAGATGGAGAATTAATAGTTTTTGGTGTTAGATTTATATATAATATTAAAAAACAAATTTTGGGTAAAAAAGTCGCCAAAGTAGTGGCAGATCCACGTGCAGAGAAGGATGGACAAGTTTCCACTCGGAATCTATTTTTTTTAAATAGTTATCCTAACACTCTGAAATCTAAATTTTCTTATATCAGTTATTTATTTTATTTATTGTGCGTACCCTGAAATTTTTGGATAACGTATAATATATATATATGCTCATCTTCAAAAATATTTTTAGATCTGCTACTAGACCGAAGCAACGATGAACCTTACGAATGAAATCCGGTAAAATCGTAACATCGATGCCAGTCCCTTTCTTGCAAACTTGAGGATCTTGAATAGAGATGGATCTAAAAATTTAAACGTTATAGTTCACTGGCCGGCAATAAATACATTCGTATGCAAGTCGAGCATAAATTAAGTTATCAAAAACTACATTCAAAAGTTATTAGAAATTTAAATTATAAATCAGTATTCAGTAGTACATTAAAATGACTAAAAGTAAACTTAATTTTTGTAAAAAAAAAAAACCAAAATAATAATAATAATAACAAATGAATATAATAATAAAATAATTTTAAAAATAATAATAATATATGTGTTTGTATATGATTATAGAAAAACATTTAAATTAAATTAATTACTAGTATCATAACATTATAAATGTTTAAAATTAAATTTTAACAGAAACTCACTCGATTCGACTCGAATTTTACAAACTCGACTCGACTTAAAAAATTTTGAAATAAAGTTTGAGTTATAAAATAGGACTCTCTAACTCGAATTTTTTTTTACTCAACTCGATCGAATGTCTACCCCTAGAAACAACTTCTCGAAACACTCAGATACGAATCCGTATTATTTTATAACATTTGGAAGTCCGTCAATGGAAAATCATTTGAGCGTATTTTAGGGACCTCTTAATGTTGGAGGAGGAGGTAGAGAAGAGAGAAGAAGGAATCCAAGTAATTTCCAAGCACTTGCAGACAAAAGCAGAGGATCAGAATAGAAAAGCAAGTCTGCTTTAAGACCCAGAAAAGGAGATTTCAAACACCAAATGCTTTAGCTTAGGGAATTGCGTGGTGACTAACCCAACCCCCCTTCCCTTTCCCTCCTTTCTATTTTTGGACATTTTCACCATTATTTTTAACCCTGTTTTTAAAGTAAAAAGCTGTTTCACCAAATTCTCAATCTTGCCATATGAGTGTCCCATTTTCACTAAAATGTATTATTACCCTTGTTTAACACCTATTTGGTACAATCGCCGATTTGTCTTTTTAGTTCAGTTTATTTCATTTATATGTCAAGATTCTGATACGAGGCGACAACAATCAGCTCATTGTGTTTATGTCCATGAACTTGATCTTGGGACTTGGTGCTCGTATCATATTAGATTGCTTGACATTTCATTTCCCTCGAGTAACTGATAATTGATCACTTATCTAATATTTTAATTGCTTAAAGTATTATTATCCTATGTAGGGTTATTTTAAGTTTTATAGATTTAGTTTAGGGTTTAGATTATAATGTTTAGAATTTAGAGGTCATGGCCTAAAATTTTAAGTTTTAGGGTTTGAGATTTAGATCTTAATTTTAAAGTTAAAATAGACATAGTTATGTAATTTATTCACACTACCAAGATACCAAGTAATAACTCGACTTATAAGTCACTAAGTTTTTTGTTAGAGATTTGAATATTGGTGTTGTGAATGTAGAGAACTGAGTTGGAAAATTTGCAAAACATGATATAAATTAGTAGGTCAATAAGCTGAATAACGGTGATTAAACCAAAATAATAACCCAACTTAAAACACATTTTAAAAAATAAACCACTATTTTTAAACATAATTTATTCTAATCAACACAAATTTGTAGGGTCTATTTTTTTCAAAGTAAAATGTAAAAGAAAAACCCTTTAATGGTCAAAAGATGAAAAGAGGAGAGAGCAATTTCAATTTTCAACCCCACATCTTCCTTCTCCCCCTCTCTATAAAGAAGAAAAAATCCCACAAAATTTAAGACTTCTGCCCAAAGTTTGCCTATAACTAGCCACTTCTTTGCTTGTTTCAAGCCAACTTAAAAATGTTCATTTGAGGGGGGAAAGAAGAAGAAAACACCCACCACCCTTTGCCTCTTCTTATATAATTATGACCTTCAAGCTTTGTTTTGCTCCAGATCTCCATAAATACCTCCATCCTCCCCTTCTGTTCATCCCATCTTCACTCGTTACTTCAATCTTCCACCATGTTCCTCCATGGCAGATTTGAGCTTTTTGTTGCACTGTCCATGCATTTCAGCATAGCATAACATATCTACCATGAGCCATGACATGCAACCATGCATATGTTTTTAGCATCATGGCATCCACGTATGTGCCTGGCTCCCTGTATGCCATTTGCGGAACCTATCGAACATCGATGGCCTCCGCTAATGGCGTATGAGGAGCCAAGCATATATCCCTATACATGTATGTATCTTGCTTCTGGATAAAACTTAAGAGCTTCAAGGTACTTCATTTCCCTCATCTTCTTCTTCTTCTTCAATCCCTATATATCTTTTTAGGGTTTTCTTCTTCTTGACATGACTGGTTTTTTTGTTGTTTTTTTGTGTGTGTGCAGAGAAACACCATGGTTCTTTAATCAGACAGAAACTCCAAAGCTTGAAATTGCAGTGAAACACTCGACTGTTGACTGACAATGCTGAAAGTATTGTACAGAAGTTTACCTAAGTTGTTTGTGAATTATTGTTGTTTAGTACTCAACTCTTGTCTTATGGACCATTCATGTGACCTCTCTGCTACTTTCGGTGTGGATTTTCAAACGGCGGTTTAGGTAAAAACGCTGTTTGGGACCAAATCAGGCATAAAAACATCCGGTTAAAGCGCTTGGTATTGCTTTTTCATTCGACAGCCAAACGCTCGTTGAAAAAGTTGTGCCGGACATACCCTTAATCATGTCACTTTGGTTTTAGAAGAAAAAAAATGTAAAATCAAAGGAATAAACAAACCCAATTCTTTACTCCTTTAACAAGTTCTTGTGGTAATCCATTTTTCTCCACTTTTCTTTCTGGTTTTGATTACATGATGTTTCATACATACATACATACACACGCATACGTTTTCTTGGTTAGCAGTTAGCTTATATTATACATCATAAATTTAATATTTGATGGAATCTATGTCTTTTATGGTTCGATCTAAGAATATTCGTAATTGTTTCTTCTAATAATATCATTTTTCAAACTCGAATTTGAACTTACTATGTATTGCCACTGCTACTAAACTTGTTAGTTCATTTAATCACTATGTTGAGTACCTGAAGTTGGCTCTAAAGAAACTAGAAACAAATAATATTTGTCCATTATTAATATTATAATAATATAGTTGCAGGTTGGCAGGAATACGATTCTGGATATGCCAGGGGTAAGATGGAAAGTGTGTTCAGAACACAAGAAATATCATGCAGCCTAGTTCAAGTTTTCATACATCTTCCAATACTTTTTCCTTTTAAAAACTAAAGAAATTATATCTTTGGTCTGAAATTAAATTTTTAATAGAAAATATTTAAAATTATGAGGATTTAAAATTTCCGCCCGACTTCCATCGGTCTATCACTAGTTACAACTTACGACTAAAATCAATCATTACCGGGAGTGAATATTGGTGTCGGAGTTTAAGGGGACCTACTTAAAATTTTTAAACTATTTGGAAGTTTAAATTAAAATTTTCAAAAATTTTGAAGGGTTTAACTTAAATTTATTTAAAAAAATTAAGTCTAACTAAAATGTTTTTAAAATAGTACTTTAAGAGAACTTTTAAGAATTTTAAAGAGGGTACTTAATTAAAAATATTCAAAAAAATTTAAAACATAATAAGAATATTTTATATTTTTAAAAATTAAAAATTTTTAAAATATGAAAAACTAAATCATAAAGTTCAAAATTTTGGAGGGGCTAAGACTCTTACTGGCCCCGTTATCATCCTCCTCCTATCATTACAATATATAAACGGATGAACTCATAATTAAAACAACACATCATATTTACACATGATGAAACCGTACTGGCCGAACTTAAAAACCTCATTTCAAAGAGTATAATGTATATTTGATATATATTTTTTTAAAATTAATATTTATTTGGACTTTAGAACAATTGTATACAATTTGTTTTTTTTTTACTTAAAATAATTTGTATTTAAATAGTAAGAAGAGGAACCTAACGAGTGGTCCAATGAAAAAGATAATAATATTTATCTTAGAAGATTCAGATTCGAACAATTCTTTCTGTAAAGTAAGTGTACATTATTAAAGGATTAAGAAAAAATATGAACAAAATCGACTTAAGATTATTAAAAAAGGTATAATGTCAAAAAATAACCCTAACGATTAATTGAAGTCATTTTGGCCCCTACTATTTTTGAAGCAATTTAACCCTCAACGTTTAATTTTTGGTCAAAATGGCTCATCAGCTGATGAAAATTGTTAGTCAACTGACGATAAATACCTTGAAATTACGCAACAAACCTATATGCAGTGCACACAACATTAGTAGTGTTGTATAAAAAAATATGTTGACTTTACAAATGACACATGAGTCAAAAATAATTTTAAAAAATATATAAAGTATATAATATTTTTTATTCTAACCTGTCATTAATCATTAAGTCAAATTATTTCAAGTTGTTTATCGTCAGTTGAGTAACAGTTTTCATCCGTAGATAAACTATTTTGACCCAAAATAAAACGTCGAGAATTAAATTAATCTAAAAAATAAATTGAAGTAATTATTCAATTAAATATTATAGATTTTTTTTAGTATTATGCCTTGAAGAAATTGTAGGAAGATAGAGCAAAGGACTATGATAATGGGGCAGTGGGGGAATCTGATAAAAAGAAAAGAAAGGAAGAAAATTGGACCACCGCTTTGTTTCCCTTTATTTTTTTATTATTAATTGTTTTGTGATTGGGCAGCAGGAAGACTGCAATACAGTCAAAGCAGGTCAAAAAGGACAATTGAATCAGACATTGACAAAAGGACCATTTGTTTCCAAGGTAGTTCGTTTCTTTATTTTGTTTTATTTAATATGGTCTCATTTATAGAAAATTTTGATTTTTTTTAATAATAATTCATTTCATAAAAAATAAGCATATATTTATTGTTAAAAAAAACAAGCATATATTTAGCTGCTTTTTTCCTCTTATTTCATATATTTTTTATATATTTTATTGTCGTTGATGACATTAATTTTGTATTAGCCGTCAATCTTTGAATTTTTTATTTTATCTTTCTTTATGCGTTATTAAAATTTTTGTTATGTTTTTGTTTTACATATATGTATTATATTATTTGATTATCTTGTCGATTTATTTCTATTTTAGACCCTCAAACATATTTTTTTTATATTTATTCGAATCACCAATAATATGCCGTGATTGAGTTATGATAATTCTAGTATGTCATTGTATTGTCATATTTGTATGCATTTTAATGGTTTTGGAAAAAAATACCAGTTAATACGATTATTTTCACCTTAATTCTTAACATTTGTTCTTATAACTTTATTATATTTTTTATTTAATAAAACTGAGCATTATTATTAGTTCAAAAAATAATTATATATTCGCATTAAACAATCATCAATTTAATCGGTTTAATAAAACGAATTGACTATTTAATATGTATTGGACTTGGGCCTCAAAAGCTTCCAATATGGGTAATCATGCGTTCGCATATGAGAATGCATGAATCTTCTAAACTGAAATAAAGTTTACTAACAAGGTTAGTCTAAGTGATAAATAGATTGTTATCCACTAAAATTAGATGTGCGACACACGTCAATTCGAATTAATCAAGGTAAAATATTAAAAATTGTAGGGCAACAAAAAAAATAAAAAAATAAGAATTTAAAAACATAAAAGAAAACAATAGTTTAAAAATGGTAACAATATGGATAAATATCACATTTTAAGACTTGTTAATCTTAATTTTAATGGTTTAAACTTGATGTAAATATTAAAGCTAAACATAAACTTTGATAAAAAAAAAATGTGTGATGTGATGTATATTTCAATTCTGTATAACCGTACATATGAATTTTGATTTGATTAAATTTTTACAAACGAACGTTATTGACATAACCTTACTTTACATGCACATATAATCATATTTCGAATGGCAAATGACAAATATTCTTTATTTTTTTGTTGAAAGGAATGTGCCAAAATCAATTATTATTTATTAATAGTTTTTTTCTCTAATAATCCTGTACCGCCTGTAACTTTTTTTAATTTTTCTGGTTAGCCGACGATCGACAATCACTTAGTTTTTAGTTGCTGATAGCCGGTGTTTATTATTTTCTTGTTTTTCTTTTTTTTTTTCTAATAAGAATCTCTACTTTTATGGCACACGTTTTCTTTGTCATTGTGACACGCGTTTTCTTCGTTCTTGTGATATGTTTTCTTTGTTTTTGTTTCATCTGTCATTGTGGCATGATTCTGCATACCCTAGCGGTCGATCGTTGCTCGCATAAAGTTTTTAATCGGCGCTAGTTCCTAATTATGATTGTCGGCGGTCACGCAAAATTAGATCTCCACTCGATTGATGGTTGTTTGCCGATGTAATCAGTACTTGGTAGCGGAACATTCATACTTGATTGAAGCTGTCTTGACATTTTTCCTTATCGTGTAATTTTGTCAGTGCCACCAGTGGTTGTTCGAAATGATGAATTGGCATGGGAAGGCATCCGCTCTTTCTTGTACGAGGAGGGTGCATTTGATAATATCGTTAAATCACCTGGACCTGGTTCTCCAACATGCCCAGCAGATATAGGTGAGACTGTTAGAAGTAGAATTCAATGTTTATACTTTTTATATGGGCTTTTTGGCTTAGATAGCTAGATCAAATGAATAGAGAATCAGGGCTTCGAGTTATTACGATTGATGGTTAGTAGTTTCAGTAATGTAATGCAGTCAAATAGTTTTTGACTTATATGAACATAGTTGATATTATCTCCCCAATACAAAAGAATGGCATCGAAGAATGCAATCTATTTGGGGTTCTGAGATTTTCCGATGATAAACCATTTTATGACCATGTCTAATAAACCACTTTGAAAATGACAGGAGTGTGTCTTCAGCTGCTGTTGGAGTGCTGGGATATCCCTATTTTCGGTGTTTGTCTTGGACATCAGGTCTTTCATTTCCATGCATTTGCAATGAACTTATTACCATTTTTTTTAATTAGCAAACTTGTTGTAACTTCTACGCCAGTATGCAGTAATGCTTGAATTCGTCTATCACATGTCTTGTTTTCAATTCAGTTCCATTCAACCTTGATGGACTTAAATAGACCTTCCTTTTTTGTTCCTATGCATAATTCTTTTTCATTATTGAATCTATGATTTGTTTCCTGGACTTGAAAGTTTCCAGTCAACGTGCATTTTTATGCAACTATAGCATTCCAATCAATTTTCTCTCTCAGTCTCTTTTATTGAGGTCTGGTTATCCGTATTTGACTAAATTGAATTTTGGTTTGGCAGGCTCTAGGTTATGCACATGGTGCTCAAATTATCCATGCATCTGAGCCGATTCATGGACGCCTGAGGTATTATGATTTTATGATTACAAATTTGTCTTGTTTGCTTTATAACGAGTTTTGACAATTTTCACTTCAATTAACTATTCATTACATCCTTGTGACTTTAATATTTTTTTACACAGTCACAGAACATGTCTTATTTCCTCCTAATACATGGAAAAAGTTCTTGTTTTCCTAAGCATTTATTGTTTCTTGTTCCGTACAGTGAAATTGAGCATGATGGCTGCAACCTATTTGCTAATATACCGTCTGGCAGAAATTCAAGTTTCAAGGTCAGCCTTCTCGTACTTTGAGCTTGAATGTGAAAACAATGGTCTCTTCATTTCTGTAAAATCTTCTTTGCATGTTGCTCTGTAATTACATGATACCATTGGTTATTTTTGCATCTCTTTTGATGGGATAAACATATGGATGACTATAGCGAACTGTTGTCATATTAAACTGTCACTGTGAGGCAGTCATTGTGTCATTTTAAGACTGGTTGTTCTTCTTTACAGGTTGTTCGATATCATTCACTTGTTATAGATGGAGAATCTCCCCCAAAAGAGCTCATACCA